>JAVYIG010014835.1:0-39263 GCA_035222895.1 Strongylocentrotus droebachiensis | reverse complement strand
GTTTAGGGATGTGTTATACACCCCGTTCCACTACATGTGTTTACGTTTTAAGGGTTAAATGTGTCAATTATAATAACATATTTTGATAAGCCCTCGAGTTTGTACGTTCTATAAGTCTTAAGTCGGTTGTATGTTTATAATCTTAGAGGAATTTTTGTATTTGGTTTCTGGGGTAACAAATGATCAAATAGAATTAAAAATCAATTTTGGCGTGTTTAAGTGTTTATAAAGTGTTACAGAAAAGTATTTGTGTTTGAGTGGTTTCCCAGTGAATTATTTGTGTGTTAATTCATCTCTTTCCTCTCTCTCTCTCTTTTCCTCTCTCTAGCTTTTCTTCCCTCTCGATTACTCCTATTGTTTCATTTCACATTGATTATTACTGAACTATTAATCAAATATGATATCAACCTTCCTTCCCTTGCATTAACGTCAACTTAAACTATAAACAAGCAATATAATGTAGTTCTCGTTAAACTGTTAAATTCTCATTTGTCGATCGATCATTATAAAATTTCGATTCTTTTGCTCAAAATCTATCAAAGTTACGAACATAATATGACGCATAATATATGCACGCAACGTAGCCATATAGCGTGAAAGGCGAGTTTCATTATTTTAATAGAGAGGGGTGGGGTGGGGGGGTGTTGCCGTATTGATTATTTCGGAACTAGTAAATATTATACCCATCTTCCTTCCCTTGCATTTATGTCAACTTAAACTATAAACAAGCTATTCATGTTATTGTTCTTGTTTCTCTGTTAAATACTTTGTTGTCATTATCTAATTTCGATTCTTTTACTCAAAATCTATCTCAATCACTAACATAATATGGCGCATAATTTATGAATGCAACTTAGCCATAGCGTGAAAGACTAGTTTATTAGTTTAAAAGAGAGGGAGTGGGAGGGGGGTCGAAGAACAAAAGGGAAGTGGCGTCCCGTGTATTGTTCGTGACATCCAATCAATACAGTACTGTTTAATGTTCGCGATCCCATTGTTATATGTACTATAAGCCTACCAAAACATCTAATTACACATATGTGAGGCATAAACCCTCAAAACACTACTTGGATGAGGTGTATCGTACATTATATTATGTTCACTTATATAACTACGAATAACATCTGTATAGGTCATCATCAGCTCAAAGTTAAGCATTTGAGTGTTTATATACACCTCAAATTTTTAAACATTTGTGTTTAAATTCAACACGAAATAAACACTTGTGAGTGATAATAAACACGTGCTATTGTTATGTATCGTGTTTAAGTATTTATAGATGAGAAAACTATGTTTAGGGATGTGTAATACACCCCGTTCCACTACATGTATTTACGTTTTAAGGGTTTAATGTGTCAATTATAATTACATATTTTGATAAGCCCTCGAGTTTGTACGTTCTATAAGTCTTAAGTCGGTTGTATGTTTATAATCTAAGGGGAATTTTAGTATTGGTTTCTGGGGTAACAATTGATCAAATAGAATTAAAAATCAATTTTGGCGTGTTTAAGTGTTTATAAAGTGTTACAGAAAAGTATTTGCGTTTAAGTGGTTTCCCACTGAATTATTTCTGTGTTAATTCTTCACTTTCCTCTCTCTCTCTCTCTCTCTCTCTCTCTTCTTCTCTCTAGTTTTTCTTCCCTCTCGATTACTCATATTTTTCATTTCATATTGATTATTACTGAACTATTAATCAAATATGATACCCACCTTCCTTCCCTTGCTTTTACGTCAACTTAACACTTTGGAGACGACGGGCTTCTACAGAAGCCGAGATGAATACCTAATTTATGTGTTCCCACTGAATTTTTTACGTATGTTGTACGGAACTTTAATTTTGCCATATTTGCACTATATGGTGTGCTAGCTTGGGGCAACTCGTTCAAATCTCAAATGGATAAATTACTACTGGTACAGAAAAGAGTAATACGAATTGTTTGTAACTCACTATCTTGCGCATACAGATGTTCTTTTTTATAATAGCAGTGTTTTGAAAGTTAAAGATATTTATCATTTACAACTAGGAGCTTTAATGTATGAATTGAATGCAGGTCTACTGCCAGTAGCCTTGGCTAGAATATTTAAGAAAAATAACCAAGTTCATAGTTATTCCACACGTCAGGCACAAGCATATCACTTGCCTCTTGTTAGAACGCAATTTGCCCTTACTACTGTGGGGTCCACTGGACCTAGGTTTTGGAATTCCCTTGAACCAAGAATAACGCAATCAGTCAGTCAGTATTTATGTATTTAAGCGCAAACTGAAGTTACTCTATTTGAGTCGATATCGTCTAGATTTATAGTTGTGATCAATATTTAAGAAAATTAATTACTATATAGGTCAGCATAATTCTACTCCCATCTCTCACATCTATTCATCTCTCTGTCTTTTTTTGTTTTTGTCTGTGTTTCAGTCCTGTTGCTCGTTGTATTTTCCTGTTTCTCTTGTTTATAGTCATTATTTAGTAGTCAGTAGATTTTATTATACTTATTTATGTTTATATTTTATCAGTTGTTTAGTTTTGTCAGCACTTAAATGTATGTTTTATTCTTATCTTACGAGTTTTGTTCTTTTAGGACGTATTCATAAGCCACTCATGAGGGACCTTAAATCCACAAGCCTTGCTTTCAACCAAGGTCACCTCATCTTTCTTTTGTAACGCCATATTCTGTAAACTTGTTATATTCATGTCATATTTGTAAAGTGTGTTATGAAAGAAAGATAAATAAAACTTGAAACTTGAAACTTGAAACTTTATTGACAAAGTTTTCCAGCTTATTATTAGCTATTATGTGCTGAAGTTCTTTGAAGTATTATTAAGATGTATTCATTCATCTCATATATTAAAAAAATAATTCAGTTACGTGGAAAAAAATCGAGAAAAAGGTGATATCATTTCAACTTTACCCTAAGTTAGTGTTCGGATCGAAATAACCGTACAGCTGGAGACGGACGCGTACGCGCGCATCCGTTCTACATGCTTGCCTTGATTCAAGGATTTGGATTATTGGTATTGTTGGTGAAGATGATTACATGGCGATTTTCCATCGGTGATTGGATGATTTTCGCTGGTCAATATGAGAGGGCGTTTTTTCCCACATTTCGATAGATGTATTGTAGTTATTCATATAATAATATTATTAGGCCTATAGTAGTCCTATTCATAAAGACCTATTCCTTTTAAATTAAATATGCGATTCGCCGTGTTTCACTTGGCTACAAATAACCGACCTTACTCTAAACTGTGTAAGTATAAAAGTATGCATTGATAAAAGAAGTTGGTAATTCTTCTCCCCTACAATTACCAGTGCCTTATCATTCATCAACTTGACCAATTTAGCGAATAATTCATGTATGGACCTCCTCTTTTATGAAACACTTATCTCAGCTTATCTCAGGACCCTACCCTTAGAGGAACAAATGAATGTAAAGAAGTATCTACTCTGGAAGATTACTGTTTTGAAAGAAGAGGATGTAGGATAATTGGCCGAGCTTTAGCAGAAGACAATCATTGTCATTGACAATCGGGGAATGAATGGAGGTATCGACCGATCTGCGCGTGCGGAGGTGCTTGCGCATTTTGTATTGTGAGTGTATTGAAAAGAAAAGACGTGAAGCTTCAGCAAAATAAGACGGCAATTTCCCTCAAAAATAACAGACCTAATTTTTCGTATTGAAGAACAAAACTTATATTTTTAGAAAGAAAAAAGTCTGAACTTTCATTTTTACATTGACAAAAAATCATGAAAATGACTGAATGAGGCGCAATGGTAGGCGAAAGTAGAAAGCACCGCCAAATTTTCCATTACTGGCAATGTAACCGAAATCGCTCCGTCACAGGGGAAACAATCGCTGTGCGCGGGCTCGCTCTCAAAGGGTTAAACTATAAACAAGCAATATAATGTAGTTCTTGTTAAACTGTTAAATACTTTTTTGTCATTATCAAATTTCGATTATTTGCTCAAAATCTATCTCAATCACTAACATAATATGGCGCATAATTTATGAATGCAACTTAGCCATAGCGTGAAAGACTAGTTTATTAGTTTAAAAGAGAGGGAGTGGGAGGGGGGTCGAAGAACAAAAGGGAAGTGGCGTCCCGTGTATTGTTGGGGGTGGTGCCGTATTGATTATTTCGGAACTATTAAATATTATACCCATCTTCCTTCCCTTGCATTCATGTCAACTTAAACTATAAACAAGCTATTCAAATATTGTTCTTGTTTCCCTGTTAATACTTTGTTGTCAAAAAAGATGGACCTTTGGTTATTGTGTGTTCCTCATTTTTTCATGTAACTTGATGTTTTTACTAAAAATTCCCTCCCACGATCCTATTATTTTACTTTTGTCTTAATTTATATCCTTCGTCTTTCTTTTTCTCCCTCTCGATTACTCCTATTTTTTTAATTTCATATATTGTTTATTTCTGAACGCTCACTATGATATTTATCTTTTATTTGCTTGCATTTGTGTCAACTTAAATTATGAACTAGCAATATAATTTTTGTCTCCCCTTTTTAATATTTTTGTGTTATTTCTTTTCGATTCTTTTGCTCAAAATCTATCACAATCACTAATATAGCGCATAATATGTGAAAAAAAAGCGATAGCGTGAAAGGCTAGTTTAATAGAGGGGTGCGATGGGGGGGGGGTCCAATAATAAAGGGGAAGTGGTGTCCCGTGTATTGTTCGTCCCATCCAATCTCTTTAAATTTATTGAACTCAATAAAATACATTGGATATTTTGATTCATTTTGTACTGACCATCCGTATTCCAGTCGGCCCGTGTTGTGTGTGTTATAGGTAAGAGCCCTGCCCTCTCTCGTTGTCTCCCTTCTTTCCCTGTCCCTTTCACTCCTTCTATGTTATGTTTCATTGGTTTATGTATTTGTGCGTTCCTTTATTGTTGATATACTATTTTTGCAACTATAAGTTATAGGGGGCTGCAATCTACAAGCTCAGCTTTTCAGCAGTCCCCTCCATGACCAACCTGTTTTATATGCCTATTGTACACTGTGGACCAATTACAAATATATTGTTAAGTTTCATTGTTTTACTATGTACAATGCAATCCCATGTACTTTATTTATTTTGTTGGAAATGGAAATAAACGAAATGAAATGAAAATGAAATACACTACTGTTTAATGCCCCCGTATAGGCCTGTGGGGTTGGGCAAAGGCAACATTGAATATCCGAGATCCCATTGTTACCTCTATATATTATAAGCCGACCAAAATATCTGATTACAGTGAGGCAAAAACCCTCAAAAGTTAGATAGATAGATAGATAGTTTATTGGTTTCAACAATATCTCATTTTACAAAGAGTGTAACAACATATTGAAAATGATTATTTTATACATGTACATACAATACCGGTACACACTATTCAGAATATTGTCCATTAAGTTTAACTTATGAGATAATGTTGTGGATATAGGCTCCTTAAACTAAACATGACATAACTAAGTAAAGTAAATTTTATAAAATACAAATACACGCTAAAACAGGGAAAGGGAAATTACAGGGATACATGAACCGATACTCACAATTAACTACAAAAGACAAGGAAAAGGGAAGGGAATATATCTGCAGCTTATTGAAACAATATTACAATATAGTTTGTTCTCGATATGAGTATATTATAAACATAGTTGGTATGGTCATACCGTTTATAGTTACTCATTGTAATAAACAAAATTATACAGTTTGTAGACAAGAATAGTTAGGAATCAGGAATGACAATATGTATTCAAATAATAACTTTTCAATTTTCTTCTGAATACATGTACACTTATAGACCTTTTAATCACAGAACGAGAGAGACATTTTCATAATTTTAACAAACGAATTCGTTTTTACTGGGTGCCTGTCGTAGCAAAAAGCAGATTTGACAAAAGACGTAACTCCGTTTCGTTGACAATCAGCCATGCATGAAGACTCTCGTCTACGGCTGATTGTCAACGAAACGGAGTTAAGTCTTTTGTTAATTTCGTTTTTTGATACGTCAGGCAGCCAGTGAAAACGAATTCGTTTAGTAAAATTATGGAAATGCAAGCACTACTTCAAACAAACAGAACTTTGTCATTCCTCGCTCATTTTTCCTGATTGAGGTGTCATATGAAAGGGCAGAAACTCAACTTTCTAGAAATGTGAATTTTTCTTCGAAATTTAAATACCGCCCGCCAAATGTCTTTTTGGTTTCCTTCCTTCAAATTACTTTTAATCACTCATGCGTGAAATATGCATCATCTGAGTAGCATCAACTGAAAGAGGAGACTCTAAGCTTTCCAAATATGTATCATTCATTAATTATAGTTGTGATTAAGTTATGATAGAACATCGATACTTCTCGGTTTCGTTTTTTTCTGGGACGCACTGTATATTAAGGTATTTTGAGCAAAGCTTGTTCTCGTGCTAGGAAGGTGATAGGAAAACGCCTGTCGGGTAGTATATTCGTGGACTTGATTTCTTTTCTTAAACTAATAAGATAGTGCCTGGGGCAGTTCGTTGTTATTCAGCTGAAACATGAGGCAGCCTAATTGTAATTAAAAATATCCCGAACTCTCAGTATTTTAGTATTAAAGAAAAGAGGGCTCGAGTGAGTACGAATAGGTACATTGCAAATTGTTCGTATTGCTTTTTTTTGGAAGAACCAGGATTTTGTCCAGTTGAAGTTTCAATGAACTACCCCAGGCAAGAATACCATAGTTCAAGTAGGGCAACCAGGGGCGTACGCAGGGGGGGGGGGGAGTTGGGGGTTAAACCCCCCTTTGGTATTTTTATGTGTGTAACCCCCCCCCCCCCCCACCCCGCTTATTCAGCGGCTGGCTGAGTCGTTGCGATTTTTTTTTTACTCCAAAAAAAGAAAGAAATGTCCGCTTACCCCCTCCCCCCCCCCCCCCCCCCCCCTCCACTGAGCGACTTTTCGGCCGGCGCGATTTCGTTGCGAAATTTTGGGCCCGATTTAAAAAAAAAACCCTTGAAAAAATCCTGCGTACGCCCCTGAGGGCAACATTAAAGTGGAGTACAACATTTGCAATACATATGTTGGGAACATAGGTTTCAGTTTGTATATAACACCAGCATTTCTTGATAGTAATGAACACAAATAATTTGTATGTATTTTCCAGGACATTTATCATCGATAAACAGGCCAGCAGTTATCTACTTGGATGAGGTGTATCGTACTTTATGAACACCAATAACATGTTTATAGCTCAAAATCAGCTCGAAGTTAAGCACGTATGAGTGATAATAAACACGTGATAATTGTTTTATATCGTGTGTAAGTGTTTATAAATAAGAGAACTATGTTAAGGGATTTGTAATACACCCCGTTCCTGTGCATGTATTTACGTTTTAAGGGATTAATGTCTCAATTATAATTACATATTTTAATCGGCTCTCGAGTACGTTCTTTATGTCTTAAGTGGGTTGTATGTTTATAATCTTTGGGGAAATATTTTGTATTGGTTTCTGGGGTAACAAATGATCAAATGGAATTCAAAATCAGCGTTTGCGTGTTTAAGAGTTTATAAAGTATTACAGAAAGGTATTTGTGTTTAGTGGTTTTCCAGTGTATTAATGTTTGGGTTAATTCATCTCCTGATCCTCTCTCTTTTCCACTCTCTAGCTTTTCTTCCCTCTCGATCACTCGTTTGGTTTCATTTCATATTGATTATTTCTGAAGTAGTAAATATGTAACCCATCTTCCTAATTCCCTTGCATTTATGTCAACTTAAACTATAAACAAGCAATATAATGTTGTTGTTGTTGTTTCACTGTTTAATACTTTTTTGTCATTATCTAATTTCGATTATTTCGCTCAGAATCTATCACAATCACTAACATAACATGGCGCATAATATATGAACGCAACGTAGCCATAGCATGAAAGGCGTGTGTAGTAAATAGAGCGGGGGAAGGGGGAGGGGAGGGGGTGTCGAAGACCCGCGTATTATTCGTGACATCCATTCAATACATTTCTGTTTAAAACGTCCCTCAACAAACCGGCGGGCGGGGACAAAGCCAACATTGAATGTCCGAGATGCCAAATTCTTAATACCTCTATTATTACGTACACTATAATTGGAACGCGCTACTGGATCGGCGGCCTGGGATAAACGATGGGAATGACAAAAGTGAAGAGAGCATTTGGTATGGCTTTTAAACTATGTGATACAAGCCGTTAACGCTATGAACTGAATATCATGGACGAATATAGTATTTGATGGAAAGACGGAATACATGGGCTACTAAATGTAGCATTGCTCTTCTGTCAAATGATTGGCAGTGAACATTTCACACACATAATATAATGCATTTACTTCAATGAAACTAGATAAACATGTAATGTTGATGAAAAAGTAGATATTATTATGGTCATAATCGTAAATGTGGCTAATGTGCCTCTATATCTTTCTAACTAATGAATCGGTGTAGTTCCAGATATAGGCCTGCATATGTTGCAATTATATAGCAAATGTTATGTTATCTTATTTTCGCAATTTGCGCCGGGCTTCCAAGTTTTCAAATGATTGTTCTCAGGATATATTGTTTTGTTGCACCTATCATTATATACTCCACCTAGCATCCACTCACATTCGGATACCAACATTTTATTTAATACGTTCTTTATCGAACCATAATACATAAAGTGATCCAAAGCTGTGGAATCGTCTTCAGTTTTTTGGGAAAAAAGTCATTCTTTATCAAGCTTTAATAGAAAATAATATCTGGAGACAAAACTTTGATAGACCCTTGGTTATTGTTTGTTCATCATATTTTCATGTAACTTGATTGTTTTACTAAATTTCCTCCCACGATCCTTTTCTTTTACTTTTGATTTCATTTATCTCCTTCGTCTTTCTTTTTCTCCTATTTTTTAATTCCATATTGTTTATTTCTGAACTCTAACTATGTTATTTATCTTCATTCGCTTGCATTTGTGTGAACTTAAACTATGAACTAGCAATATGATTGTGTTGTTCTTGTTTTCCTTTTGAAGACCTTTTTGTTATCTATTTTCGATTCTTTTGCTCAGATATCTATCACAATCACTAATATAGCGCATAATATGTGAAAGCAACGTAGCCATAGCGTGAAAGGCTAGTTTATTCGTTTAATAGAGGTGAATGGGGGAGGGGGGGGGGGGGTCGAAGAACAAAGGGCACGTGGTGTCCCATGTATTGTTCGTGACCTCCAATCAATAATGCCCCAGTATAGGCCGGCGGGTTGGGCAAAGGCAACGTTGAATGTCCGAGATTCCATTGTTACCTCTATACGGTATATTATAAGCCGACTAAAATATATAATTGCATGTAGGTGAGGCAAAAACCCTCAAAACATATCTTCTTGGATGAGGTGTCTTGTACATTATATGCTCACTTTTAAATCAACACGAATACAATGTTTATAGCTCATAATCAGCTCAAAGTTAAGCACTTGACTTTTAAATTAACACGAATAAAATGTTTATAGCTCATAATCAGCTCAAAGTTAAGCACTTGAGTGTTTATACATGAACATCACTCAGATTTTTAAACATTTTGTTAAGTTTGTGGATAACTTAAACACGAAATAAAAACATATGATTTATAATAAACACGTCATGATTGTTATATATCGTTATAATGTATCAATCTTCAACTTGAAAATGTTCTATCGATCATCAGTTTGATACGAGTTGAAACTTGAGTTATTCAAAATCAAATGTTTTTTAACGCCTAGGCAAGTATCACTGCCCCCGTGTCAATTGCTTGAAAGTGCGGATCTTCCGCAAAAAATATGATGCATTAATTAACTTAAATGAAACTCAAACAGCGTGACTGTTTCCATCAAAATGTAGGTGATGGTCATTATTATATGTGGGAAGGTTACTAATGTTGAAAAATGGGTACGTCATCGCCTTTTCTTTTTAAAGTTTTGTTTTAATCTTTCTAACTTTTTAATAGTCTTCATCCATTTTCCTCGAACGTTCAGTGATATGCTTATAAGATGTTTTCGGCTTCAGCTTTGAACGGTGCATACAAGTTTTGGTATTCACTCTCCTTTAATTAGCGTGCAGAAACACGTGAACCGACTGCATTGCGGCCTAATCAAAGGAACGATTGTTCAAAGAGCTCTGTAAAAAGAGGTGTGCAGACAAGAAAGTGATTATTACATCGTCCAATGGGGAAACAGACTACGTTAAATGTCATTGTTGTGCAACTGACCAATAAGCAACCGACCAATGATGTGTGTCGTGCACGTTCATTGGTTGATGGAATACCGGAAATTCGAAGAGAAAAACTGTATAAATTCCTAACGTTTTTTTCAAACTAATTCACATTAGAGTTCTACTCATATTACCATCCAAATCTATCAACAAGTATGCTCAGTATAACCATCGAGTGGTTGGTCGGCAAGTGGAGAGGAACTATCGAAGACGTGGCCAGAAGCCGAATCTCCAACCAAGGGGAATTAAAAGTCGGGGAGGTGGTGCATATTGAGCACAGGCGAGGCCAGCATGAAGCCCGCATCGTCGCTTTAGGTGTGTATTTCTCTTTTTTTGGAATTATTTGTTATGTCAATATTATAGTATTATTGTAAGAGTTAACATGCAGTGAATATTATATCCGGCAGCTATGTAGTTTGGAATATTTCAACTTATGAATCTCTTTTCTTCTTTTACTCCCACAGAGAAACCGCGGATCCCGCAAGCCACCAAGACCAGGACGGCCGTCAACGCAATTCTTCGGCAGAAGCTGAGGCAGCCATCGAGGCTAAGGCGGCCGTCGAGGATAGTTCTACCAGTCGTCACAAGACCCGTCAACGTTAGCGACAGTGACACAGACAGCGACATCGCTGAAGACTTCATGGTGCACCAAGCTGACCAAACCTCCGACCAGTCGATGGATGTATACCACTTCAGCGACATGCCCGCGCTTTCTCCGACCCTCTCCGACCAGTCCGCCAACGAACCACTCCACCAAGCCCCCTCTCCGACTAATCACACCAACCCGATGAATAGCCACGCGTCCACCGACCAGTCTTTCGGCCTACCCACGCTTTCTCCAATTCCCTACTGCCAGTCCGTCGACGATACCCTCCACCTAGCGACCATCGACCAGTCACCCGATGCACATAGCCACAGCTTGGAGGCTATAGTGCGACAACTTGCAACTCTCCAACAACAAAACAAAACGCTAATCCTTGAAGTCACCAATCTGAAGAGGGAGTTTCGGGCGATGAGCGGCCTCCAACGAAAGGAGCCACCGAAGTACTCGAAGCTCTCGGGCAATCAGGTGCTCATCGGGTCACCAGACGCCAACATCACAGTCGACAAGGTTGTATACGATCGATGCTGGGAGGCGACGACTAAGGCCAAAGACTTGGTAATCAGTCTGCTGAAGGTGGTCTACACAAAGGAAGAACTCGCCGCACACAATTTCAATGGCGGGGACGTCTGGACCGGCAGACAGATGGTCACCAAACGAGCGCTACGAGCCGACGATAGGTTTAAGGCCATCGTCGCCCAGGCAGAGGTCCAGTATCCCGGTGCCTTTGGGTCGTCTTTTCTGCAGAAGCAGCTACGTGATTCGGTGAACAATAAATGTAGAAAGGCTACACAGAGCCTACGATCCGCCATCTCCCTCCAGTAGGATTGTAATGCCACCACCTTTGTTTTAGGCCCAACACTGTGCTTGAATGCACATTGAATATTGTATTTATTTTCAGTGATAAAGTGTAAATAGTTGAAAATAAATTCAAATTCAAATTTAACAATTGTTTCGTTTGTGTTTTTATTGCAGTTTTGTTAAAGACCAGTATAAGTCTCTTACCAGTTAAAGAGACTTATAAGTCTCATATCAGTATGAGAGACTTATACTGGTGTATTCAATGGAGTAGTTTTGCTGATTTGTTTAATAAGTTTAAGTTTAAGTCCATCTACGATTTTCCTTTTTCTCCCCATCTTTCTCACTCTCTCTCTTTCTATCTACGATCTCTTTTTATTTCCTCTCTACCTCTCTCTCTCTCTCTATATATAAACGATCTTTTATTGAATACCTCTCTACGTCTCTCTTTCTTGCTCTATCTTCTTTATTTCCTCTCCACAGCCCCATCTCTATCTTCTCTTTTAATTTTCAATCTCTTATTTGCTCTCTATATCTCTCTATACGACCTTCTTTTGTTTCCCCCCTCTCTCTCTCTCTCTATACATTATCTCTCTCTACCTTTTTTATTTCCTCTCTACACATCTATTTATCTCTCCAATCTTATCCTTTTAATTCCTCTCTATATCTATATGACCTTCTTATATTTCCTATCTATATCTCTCTCTCTCTGTCTTCGATCTTTTATTTCCTCTCTCTCTATCTTCTTTTATTTCCACCCAATATCTCTGTCTTCTGGGGGGGGGGGGAGAGATGGCCCCCTCCCCTTGCGCTCAAGGGGGGGGGGGGGCATGCAATTTTTCAAATTTTCGAGGGCCCCAAAACAAAATTGTGCTCACTACCCCCCCTAAATATTTTCTCACGAATTGGGCCCCCTCCCCTGCCGCCGGCTGGATCCGCCCCTGTCTATGTCTCTATCTTCTCCTTTTATTTCCTCTCTATACGTCTCTCTCTATACGACCTTCTTTTATTTACTCTCTCTCTCTCTCTCTCACTCTATCTTCTTTTATTTCCACTCAATATCTCTGTCTTCTCTATTTCCTCTCTACATCTCCCCTCTCTATATACGATCTTCTCTACGTCTCTCTCTTGCTCTATCTTCTTTATTTCGTCTCGACACCGTCCCCCTCCCCATCTCTATCTACGAGCTTCTTTTATTACCTCTCTGCGTCTATTTCCAGTGGCGGATCCAGGGGGGGGGGGGGTCGGGCCCCTCCCCTGGGAAAAAAAACGTGATAAAACAAGTTCATTTAACTTTTTAGGGGGAGATGGCCCCCTCCCCTGGCGCTCAAGGGGGGGGGGGCGTGCGACTTTTCAAATTTGCGAGGGCCCCCAAACAAAATTGTGCTCACTACCCCCCCCCCTAAATATTTTCTCACGGATTGGGCCCCCTCCCCTGCCGCCGGCTGGATCCGCCCCTGTCTATGTCTCTATCTTCTCCTTTTATTTCCTCTCTATACATCTCTCTCTATACGACTTTCTTTTATTTCCTCTCTCTCTCTCTATCTTCTTTTATTTCCACTCAATATCTCTGTCTTATCTATTTCCTCTCTACATCTCCCCTCTCTATATATACGATCTCTTCGTCTCTCTCTTGCTCTATCTTATTTATTTTCTCTCGACACCCCCTCCCCATCTCTATCTACGAGCTTCTTTTATTACCTCTCTGCGTCTATTTCCAGTGGCGGATCCAGGGGGGGGGGGGGAGAGGGTCGGGCCCCTCCCCTGGGAAAAAACGTGTTAGAACAAGTTCATTTTACCCTTTTGGAGAAAGATGGCCCCCTCTCCTGGCGTTTAAGGGGGGGGGGGGTGCGACTTTTCAAATTTGCGAGGGCCCCAAAAAAATTGTGCTCCCCCCCTCCTAAATATTTTCTCACGGATTGGGCCCCCTCCCCTGCCGCCGGCTGGATCCGCCCCTGTCTATGTCTCCTCTCTACACATCTCTTTCTCTCTCCAATCTTTTATTTCCTCTCTATATATCTACACGATCTTCTTATATTACATTTTTCTTTATCTACCGATGGTCGTAAGTACGTCAGGCCCCCTTGAAGAATTGAGTTGCGTCATCAATGAAGAAGGTCATTGCGTCAACCAATCAGATATAAAGTCGAATTGAAAAAAAAAACAGTAATTTATTTTACAAACGAGGATCGTAAGGACGTCGCGCCGTCTTCAAAAGTATCGTTACGTCAATCACTCGCAAGCAGGTTGATTCAATTAAAACTAATTTCTTTACCTAACGTGTATCGTATTACATACGTCAGACCGTACTTGAACATTTTCATTGCGTCAATCAATAATGGATGTGGGTCGCTTTGAATGACAACTAATACATAATGAGTATCGTAAGTGCGTCAGGACTTCTTGAAGAATTGGGTTGAATCGATCCATCAGAGGCAGGTCGGCTAGAATAACAAGCGATATTCGTTACCCACCGCTGATCGTACATGTACGGACATCGCGCCGTCACGACTACTTTTAATTGTTGCGTTGATGTTTAAGAGTTCAATCGGAGGCGGGTCGAATTGAGTGACAAATAATTTCTTTACGAACGATCATCGTCAGTACTTCAGTCCGTCTTTATGAATCTAGTCACGTCGCTCTAAATAACAAATAATTCCTTTGCTTTTAATACGGATGATCCTATTTATTAAAAGGAATTACAAACCCCGATTTATTTTCGGAAATACAAATCGTCGATTCATGAACCCTATACGCTTTCGAAATGACGACACCGCTCTCTCTTTCGAAACTAAAAAAAGGGCTTTTACAATCGAGATTAAAAGTGCAACAAGTCACAACGGGTGTGGTTGATTATTATTAATGTACAAGATGGGAAATGCGGCCGGTCGCGAGCAGCATGATGGGTTTCGGTAGACAAGGAGGTCATGCCGTACGCGAGATTCATGACAGATTATATGTACAAGCGGCGTGCAAGTAACCCGCGAGCAGCATGGTGGATTAGAATAAACAACGAGGCCATGCTGTACGCGACAGGTATGGCGTCACGCCATGCCACACGGGACTGGCATTGTAGCTTACAGCGAACAGGATGTAGGCATGTCGACTGCAGACAGCATTCCGAGAACAATAGAGGCATGCCCGGGCGTGCCACCGGCAAGCAGCATGCTAAGACATTTTTGACGTGACGCCTAACATGAGCGAAAAACAATCTGTGCATGCGTAAACCAGAATTTTCTCAGTCTTCTTGATTTTCACGACCGTACGCAGCCATTATAGCGTTCATTCCCTAAACACGACGAAAGAGCTGTATCCCTGTAATTCTCCAGTGGTCTTTGCTTCCGTCGTGTTTGCGAAAGCGCTCTATTGTCTGTTTGGAGACTGAAGGCTGTTAACTCATACTGTTTAACACAGAGTTAATGCCCTTTTGGCTCCATACAGATGATGTCACCATTAACTTGGACAGATCTAATTCGTTGCATGAACTCGATGTTTGTGGATTGGGACAGTTGACAATTATTGTCCATGGATTATTATAATATATGTTTGTGAGTGCATTAGTGATATGCACTGCACGCAGGTTTAGTCACTTTGAATTTGTATATTTTTGAACGCAGAAATAAAATCAATCAAACAAACAATAGGCTTTAATATAAACAAGACTTGTTGATTTCATTGTTCGTCTCATTGTGACTTGACCAAGTGCAGTACATATCACTAATGCACTCACGAACATATATTATTTGTTTTATATGATGGGTCTACAGTATGATTAAAAAGTTGAAAAATTGAGAAAAAACCCGATCAAAAAGCCAAGTAGCGCACAATCACTGAGGTTGTTATTTGCTTTATTGGATGACCTTGGGGGGTGTTAAATTGAAATGTGCATCGTTCAAAATATTCTTTTAGACAGAAACTGGTCACACTTTTAGCTTCAAGTACATGGGTGTAATTTCATTCATGTTCAGAAAAACACTTACGGTAATTCCACAGTGGTTTGAAATCTGAATAATAGAATTTTTTTACTATTACATATGTACATCCACAGTTAAGACATACTGCTACTCTATGCTGTGCTTGTGGAATAATGTTATTAAATCTTGACATTTACCATGATAATGTGATTCAATCGTTATAATATACACTAGTAATCCATTTGATTGTTTCTTGTACAGTTGTGAGTTGTGTGATTTTTTTGTATCAAGTTCAGTAGTGTTGTAATTCTAAAAATGCACTTCATGTATTTTATTTGTTAATCATTTATAGTTTCATGGGTTATGTATGTGGATTTGTGTTTTGTGTGTTACATTTCAATGGATGTTTATACTCTAATAGACCAGTTTGTAGTTACCATATAGTACATATAACCGAATATCCATAGATCTTTTACTCATGGAGTAGTCCCACTTTGTGCATTGTAGAATAATCGCTACCGAAGTCATGGATGTGCTCCATGAAAACCTTTTTATTTGCCCTCTTGAGAAGAATACTTCCACCTGTGTTCCATAGATTGTACCCTCATTGCATAAATGAATTTTGATTACATAACTTTTATGAGCACGAATCCAGTATTCGTATTGGTGGATTTTACGATTCTGGTACAAATGACCTTTATCTACATGGGCTGGGGGTGTTTCACAAAGTTTCACTAAGTCTAACTTAACTCTTAGGTTGGACTTCAATATCATGGAGAGCCATTTGTAGCCTTATAATGAAATACATTCAAAAGCAAAATTCAAGTATTTTTAGACTTTTCATGAATTCCACTTCAAGCAAAGGAAATCTCCCAAGATAAAAGAAAATATTAATGATTTGAATCATCATTTTATGCCTTTTAAAATAACTTTTACAAAATATTTTCAAAGATGCTAACGGCTTCCCATACTTGTTAAGTCCAACTTAAAGATAAGTTCAACTTAGGATCTTTGTGAAACACCCCCCGATTGTATCTATGAACCGGCTTATTATGTGATCAGTGCATACTAACTTCTTTTCTGGTGTCATTCTAACAAGCACTTTTTCTTTGGTGTGTTTTTCTTTGATATCACCGTACACATACTAACTGGGACCACAGGATCGGGAAAACTTACGATGTCTGTAAGTATTGTCGTATACATCAAACTTTTCTCATTTCATGTACATGTAGCTTCTTCTCTCCCTATTCCCTTGAAAATGGTTTCTAATTAAAACATGTACTAAAGGAACCTGTCTACAAAGACCACTTGTTGTGTTTCCCTTGGGCGGTCACTGTAGACAGGTTTGACTATATCCTTTGTACATCCTTTACAAATACATGAAGAACTAGAATAATATAAATGATTTTGTCTAAATAGTATAATCATGATAATAGTAAAGCATACAAGTCAATTACATTAAATGAATACGGTAGGCTTAAACGTTTCATCAGTCTTAACACATAGTATAAAGGAGGCGCCTGCAGTAAAGCTAGGCTTTTTGTGGATAATCGAGAATGAATGCCAGCATTTATGACGATACAGACAATAAAATCACACACAAGTGTCATTCCAGGTTTGAAGGCAACAAAGAAAAAACAAAACATTGAATAAAAGTTAGATTATTGTAAACCAAGGCATATGCAGCCAGTTTTAAACAATTTTTGAAATATATAGGTGCATATATTTATGCTGAACAGATGTTAAATAGAAACACAAAACAAAACGATGCCATGTATTTGAGAAACGCAAAATCTGCTTATTTTCTGTTACCTCCCTTATTACTAATTAACTTATTGTTTGTGGATTTTATTGGTGTGTCAGTGGTTCTTTCATTTAGGCGTCACGTCAAAAATGTCTTAGCATGCTGCTTGCCGGTGGCACGCCCGGGCATGCCTCTATTGTTCTCGGAATGCTGTCTGCAGTCGACATGCCTACATCCTGTTCGCTGTAAGCTACAATGCCAGTCCCGTGTGGCATGGCGTGACGCCATACCTGTCGCGTACAGCATGGCCTCGTTGTTTATTCTAATCCACCATGCTGCTCGCGGGTTACTTGCACGCCGCTTGTACATATAATCTGTCATGAATCTCGCGTACGGCATGACCTCCTTGTCTACCGAAACCCATCATGCTGCTCGCGACCGGCCGCATTTCCCATCTTGTACATTAATAATAATCAACCACACCCGTTGTGACTTGTTGCACTTTTAATCTCGATTGTAAAAGCCCTTTTTTTAGTTTCGAAAGAGAGAGCGGTGTCGTCATTTCGAAAGCGTATAGGGTTCATGAATCGACGATTTGTATTTCCGAAAATAAATCGGGGTTTGTAATTCCTTTTAATAAATAGGATCATCCGTATTAAAAGCAAAGGAATTATTTGTTATTTAGAGCGACGTGACTAGATTCATAAAGACGGACTGAAGTACTGACGATGATCGTTCGTAAAGAAATTATTTGTCACTCAATTCGACCCGCCTCCGATTGAACTCTTAAACATCAACGCAACAATTAAAAGTAGTCGTGACGGCGCGATGTCCGTACATGTACGATCAGCGGTGGGTAACGAATATCGCTTGTTATTCTAGCCGACCTGCCTCTGATGGATCGATTCAACCCAATTCTTCAAGAAGTCCTGACGCACTTACGATACTCATTATGTATTAGTTGTCATTCAAAGCGACCCACATCCATTATTGATTGACGCAATGAAAATGTTCAAGTACGGTCTGACGTATGTAATACGATACACGTTAGGTAAAGAAATTAGTTTTAATTGAATCAACCTGCTTGCGAGTGATTGACGTAACGATACTTTTGAAGACGGCGCGACGTCCTTACGATCCTCGTTTGTAAAATAAATTACTGTTTTTTTTTTCAATTCGACTTTATATCTGATTGGTTGACGCAATGACCTTCTTCATTGATGACGCAACTCAATTCTTCAAGGGGGCCTGACGTACTTACGACCATCGGTAGATAAAGAAAAATGTAATATAAGAAGATCGTGTAGATATATAGAGAGGAAATAAAAGATTGGAGAGAGAAAGAGATGTGTAGAGAGGAGACATAGACAGGGGCGGATCCAGCCGGCGGCAGGGGAGGGGGCCCAATCCGTGAGAAAATATTTAGGAGGGGGGGAGCACAATTTTTTTGGGGCCCTCGCAAATTTGAAAAGTCGCACCCCCCCCCCCCTTAAACGCCAGGAGAGGGGGCCATCTTTCTCCAAAAGGGTAAAATGAACTTGTTCTAACACGTTTTTTCCCAGGGGAGGGGCCCGACCCTCTCCCCCCCCCCCCCCTGGATCCGCCACTGGAAATAGACGCAGAGAGGTAATAAAAGAAGCTCGTAGATAGAGATGGGGAGGGGGTGTCGAGAGAAAATAAATAAGATAGAGCAAGAGAGAGACGAAGAGATCGTATATATAGAGAGGGGAGATGTAGAGAGGAAATAGATAAGACAGAGATATTGAGTGGAAATAAAAGAAGATAGAGAGAGAGAGAGGAAATAAAAGAAAGTCGTATAGAGAGAGATGTATAGAGAGGAAATAAAAGGAGAAGATAGAGACATAGACAGGGGCGGATCCAGCCGGCGGCAGGGGAGGGGGCCCAATCCGTGAGAAAATATTTAGGGGGGGGGGTAGTGAGCACAATTTTGTTTGGGGGCCCTCGCAAATTTGAAAAGTCGCACGCCCCCCCCCCCTTGAGCGCCAGGGGAGGGGGCCATCTCCCCCTAAAAAGTTAAATGAACTTGTTTTATCACGTTTTTTTTCCCAGGGGAGGGGCCCGACCCCCCCCCCCCCTGGATCCGCCACTGGAAATAGACGCAGAGAGGTAATAAAAGAAGCTCGTAGATAGAGATGGGGAGGGGGACGGTGTCGAGACGAAATAAAGAAGATAGAGCAAGAGAGAGACGTAGAGAAGATCGTATATAGAGAGGGGAGATGTAGAGAGGAAATAGAGAAGACAGAGATATTGAGTGGAAATAAAAGAAGATAGAGTGAGAGAGAGAGAGAGAGAGTAAATAAAAGAAGGTCGTATAGAGAGAGACGTATAGAGAGGAAATAAAAGGAGAAGATAGAGACATAGACAGGGGCGGATCCAGCCGGCGGCAGGGGAGGGGGCCCAATTCGTGAGAAAATATTTAGGGGGGGTAGTGAGCACAATTTTGTTTTGGGGCCCTCGAAAATTTGAAAAATTGCATGCCCCCCCCCCCCCCTTGAGCGCAAGGGGAGGGGGCCATCTCTCCCCCCCCCCCCCAGAAGACAGAGATATTGGGTGGAAATAAAAGAAGATAGAGAGAGAGGAAATAAAAGATCGAAGACAGAGAGAGAGAGATATAGATAGGAAATATAAGAAGGTCATATAGATATAGAGAGGAATTAAAAGGATAAGATTGGAGAGATAAATAGATGTGTAGAGAGGAAATAAAAAAGGTAGAGAGAGATAATGTATAGAGAGAGAGAGAGAGGGGGGAAACAAAAGAAGGTCGTATAGAGAGATATAGAGAGCAAATAAGAGATTGAAAATTAAAAGAGAAGATAGAGATGGGGCTGTGGAGAGGAAATAAAGAAGATAGAGCAAGAAAGAGAGACGTAGAGAGGTATTCAATAAAAGATCGTTTATATATAGAGAGAGAGAGAGAGGTAGAGAGGAAATAAAAAGAGATCGTAGATAGAAAGAGAGAGAGTGAGAAAGATGGGGAGAAAAAGGAAAATCGTAGATGGACTTAAACTTAAACTTATTAAACAAATCAGCAAAACTACTCCATTGAATACACCAGTATAAGTCTCTCATACTGATATGAGACTTATAAGTCTCTTTAACTGGTAAGAGACTTATACTGGTCTTTAACAAAACTGCAATAAAAACACAAACGAAACAATTGTTAAATTTGAATTTGAATTTATTTTCAACTATTTACACTTTATCACTGAAAATAAATACAATATTCAATGTGCATTCAAGCACAGTGTTGGGCCTAAAACAAAGGTGGTGGCATTACAATCCTACTGGAGGGAGATGGCGGATCGTAGGCTCTGTGTAGCCTTTCTACATTTATTGTTCACCGAATCACGTAGCTGCTTCTGCAGAAAAGACGACCCAAAGGCACCGGGATACTGGACCTCTGCCTGGGCGACGATGGCCTTAAACCTATCGTCGGCTCGTAGCGCTCGTTTGGTGACCATCTGTCTGCCGGTCCAGACGTCCCCGCCATTGAAATTGTGTGCGGCGAGTTCTTCCTTTGTGTAGACCACCTTCAGCAGACTGATTACCAAGTCTTTGGCCTTAGTCGTCGCCTCCCAGCATCGATCGTATACAACCTTGTCGACTGTGATGTTGGCGTCTGGTGACCCGATGAGCACCTGATTGCCCGAGAGCTTCGAGTACTTCGGTGGCTCCTTTCGTTGGAGGCCGCTCATCGCCCGAAACTCCCTCTTCAGATTGGTGACTTCAAGGATTAGCGTTTTGTTTTGTTGTTGGAGAGTTGCAAGTTGTCGCACTATAGCCTCCAAGCTGTGGCTATGTGCATCGGGTGACTGGTCGATGGTCGCTAGGTGGAGGGTATCGTCGACGGACTGGCAGTAGGGAATTGGAGAAAGCGTGGGTAGGCCGAAAGACTGGTCGGTGGACGCGTGGCTATTCATCGGGTTGGTGTGATTAGTCGGAGAGGGGGCTTGGTGGAGTGGTTCGTTGGCGGACTGGTCGGAGAGGGTCGGAGAAAGCGCGGGCATGTCGCTGAAGTGGTATACATCCATCGACTGGTCGGAGGTTTGGTCAGCTTGGTGCACCATGAAGTCTTCAGCGATGTCGCTGTCTGTGTCACTGTCGCTAACGTTGACGGGTCTTGTGACGACTGGTAGAACTATCCTCGACGGCCGCCTTAGCCTCGATGGCTGCCTCAGCTTCTGCCGAAGAATTGCGTTGACGGCCGTCCTGGTCTTGGTGGCTTGCGGGATCCGCGGTTTCTCTGTGGGAGTAAAAGAAGAAAAGAGATTCATAAGTTGAAATATTCCAAACTACATAGCTGCCGGATATAATATTCACTGCATGTTAACTCTTACAATAATACTATAATATTGACATAACAAATAATTCCAAAAAAAGAGAAATACACACCTAAAGCGACGATGCGGGCTTCATGCTGGCCTCGCCTGTGCTCAATATGCACCACCTCCCCGACTTTTAATTCCCCTTGGTTGGAGATTCGGCTTCTGGCCACGTCTTCGATAGTTCCTCTCCACTTGCCGACCAACCACTCGATGGTTATACTGAGCATACTTGTTGATAGATTTGGATGGTAATATGAGTAGAACTCTAATGTGAATTAGTTTGAAAAAAACGTTAGGAATTTATACAGTTTTTCTCTTCGAATTTCCGGTATTCCATCAACCAATGAACGTGCACGACACACATCATTGGTCGGTTGCTTATTGGTCAGTTGCACAACAATGACATTTAACGTAGTCTGTTTCCCCATTGGACGATGTAATAATCACTTTCTTGTCTGCACACCTCTTTTTACAGAGCTCTTTGAACAATCGTTCCTTTGATTAGGCCGCAATGCAGTCGGTTCACGTGTTTCTGCACGCTAATTAAAGGAGAGTGAATACCAAAACTTGTATGCACCGTTCAAAGCTGAAGCCGAAAACATCTTATAAGCATATCACTGAACGTTCGAGGAAAATGGATGAAGACTATTAAAAAGTTAGAAAGATTAAAACAAAACTTTAAAAAGAAAAGGCGATGACGTACCCATTTTTCAACATTAGTAACCTTCCCACATATAATAATGACCATCACCTACATTTTGATGGAAACAGTCACGCTGTTTGAGTTTCATTTAAGTTAATTAATGCATCATATTTTTTGCGGAAGATCCGCACTTTCAAGCAATTGACACGGGGGCAGTGATACTTGCCTAGGCGTTAAAAAACATTTGATTTTGAATAACTCAAGTTTCAACTCGTATCAAACTGATGATCGATAGAACATTTTCAAGTTGAAGATTGATACATTATAACGATATATAACAATCATGACGTGTTTATTATAAATCATATGTTTTTATTTCGTGTTTAAGTTATCCACAAACTTAACAAAATGTTTAAAAATCTGAGTGATGTTCATGTATAAACACTCAAGTGCTTAACTTTGAGCTGATTATGAGCTATAAACATTTTATTCGTGTTAATTTAAAAGTCAAGTGCTTAACTTTGAGCTGATTATGAGCTATAAACATTGTATTCGTGTTGATTTAAAAGTGAGCATATAATGTACAAGACACCTCATCCAAGAAGATATGTTTTGAGGGTTTTTGCCTCACCTACATGCAATTATATATTTTAGTCGGCTTATAATATACCGTATAGAGGTAACAATGGAATCTCGGACATTCAACGTTGCCTTTGCCCAACCCGCCGGCCTATACTGGGGCATTATTGATTGGAGGTCACGAACAATACATGGGACACCACGTGCCCTTTGTTCTTCGACCCCCCCCCCCCCCTCCCCCATTCACCTCTATTAAACGAATAAACTAGCCTTTCACGCTATGGCTACGTTGCTTTCACATATTATGCGCTATATTAGTGATTGTGATAGATATCTGAGCAAAAGAATCGAAAATAGATAACAAAAAGGTCTTCAAAAGGAAAACAAGAACAACACAATCATATTGCTAGTTCATAGTTTAAGTTCACACAAATGCAAGCGAATGAAGATAAATAACATAGTTAGAGTTCAGAAATAAACAATATGGAATTAAAAAATAGGAGAAAAAGAAAGACGAAGGAGATAAATGAAATCAAAAGTAAAAGAAAAGGATCGTGGGAGGAAATTTAGTAAAACAATCAAGTTACATGAAAATATGATGAACAAACAATAACCAAGGGTCTATCAAAGTTTTGTCTCCAGATATTATTTTCTATTAAAGCTTGATAAAGAATGACTTTTTTCCCAAAAAACTGAAGACGATTCCACAGCTTTGGATCACTTTATGTATTATGGTTCGATAAAGAACGTATTAAATAAAATGTTGGTATCCGAATGTGAGTGGATGCTAGGTGGAGTATATAATGATAGGTGCAACAAAACAATATATCCTGAGAACAATCATTTGAAAACTTGGAAGCCCGGCGCAAATTGCGAAAATAAGATAACATAACATTTGCTATATAATTGCAACATATGCAGGCCTATATCTGGAACTACACCGATTCATTAGTTAGAAAGATATAGAGGCACATTAGCCACATTTACGATTATGACCATAATAATATCTACTTTTTCATCAACATTACATGTTTATCTAGTTTCATTGAAGTAAATGCATTATATTATGTGTGTGAAATGTTCACTGCCAATCATTTGACAGAAGAGCAATGCTACATTTAGTAGCCCATGTATTCCGTCTTTCCATCAAATACTATATTCGTCCATGATATTCAGTTCATAGCGTTAACGGCTTGTATCACATAGTTTAAAAGCCATACCAAATGCTCTCTTCACTTTTGTCATTCCCATCGTTTATCCCAGGCCGCCGATCCAGTAGCGCGTTCCAATTATAGTGTACGTAATAATAGAGGTATTAAGAATTTGGCATCTCGGACATTCAATGTTGGCTTTGTCCCCGCCCGCCGGTTTGTTGAGGGACGTTTTAAACAGAAATGTATTGAATGGATGTCACGAATAATACGCGGGTCTTCGACACCCCCTCCCCTCCCCCTTCCCCCGCTCTATTTACTACACACGCCTTTCATGCTATGGCTACGTTGCGTTCATATATTATGCGCCATGTTATGTTAGTGATTGTGATAGATTCTGAGCGAAATAATCGAAATTAGATAATGACAAAAAAGTATTAAACAGTGAAACAACAACAACAACATTATATTGCTTGTTTATAGTTTAAGTTGACATAAATGCAAGGGAATTAGGAAGATGGGTTACATATTTACTACTTCAGAAATAATCAATATGAAATGAAACCAAACGAGTGATCGAGAGGGAAGAAAAGCTAGAGAGTGGAAAAGAGAGAGGATCAGGAGATGAATTAACCCAAACATTAATACACTGGAAAACCACTAAACACAAATACCTTTCTGTAATACTTTATAAACTCTTAAACACGCAAACGCTGATTTTGAATTCCATTTGATCATTTGTTACCCCAGAAACCAATACAAAATATTTCCCCAAAGATTATAAACATACAACCCACTTAAGACATAAAGAACGTACTCGAGAGCCGATTAAAATATGTAATTATAATTGAGACATTAATCCCTTAAAACGTAAATACATGCACAGGAACGGGGTGTATTACAAATCCCTTAACATAGTTCTCTTATTTATAAACACTTACACACGATATAAAACAATTATCACGTGTTTATTATCACTCATACGTGCTTAACTTCGAGCTGATTTTG
The DNA here is from genome assembly GCA_035222895.1 of Strongylocentrotus droebachiensis. Classification (NCBI taxonomy): domain Eukaryota; kingdom Metazoa; phylum Echinodermata; class Echinoidea; order Camarodonta; family Strongylocentrotidae; genus Strongylocentrotus; species Strongylocentrotus droebachiensis. Next base: position 14,259 of record JAVYIG010014835.1, on the reverse strand, counting down.
AGCTATAAACATGTTATTGGTGTTCATAAAGTACGATACACCTCATCCAAGTAGATAACTGCTGGCCTGTTTATCGATGATAAATGTCCTGGAAAATACATACAAATTATTTGTGTTCATTACTATCAAGAAATGCTGGTGTTATATACAAACTGAAACCTATGTTCCCAACATATGTATTGCAAATGTTGTACTCCACTTTAATGTTGCCCTCAGGGGCGTACGCAGGATTTTTTCAAGGGTTTTTTTTTTAAATCGGGCCCAAAATTTCGCAACGAAATCGCGCCGGCCGAAAAGTCGCTCAGTGGAGGGGGGGGGGGGGGGGGGGGGAGGGGGTAAGCGGACATTTCTTTCTTTTTTTGGAGTAAAAAAAAAATCGCAACGACTCAGCCAGCCGCTGAATAAGCGGGGTGGGGGGGGGGGGGGGGGGTTACACACATAAAAATACCAAAGGGGGGTTTAACCCCCAACTCCCCCCCCCCCCCCTGCGTACGCCCCTGGTTGCCCTACTTGAACTATGGTATTCTTGCCTGGGGTAGTTCATTGAAACTTCAACTGGACAAAATCCTGGTTCTTCCAAAAAAAAGCAATACGAACAATTTGCAATGTACCTATTCGTACTCACTCGAGCCCTCTTTTCTTTAATACTAAAATACTGAGAGTTCGGGATATTTTTAATTACAATTAGGCTGCCTCATGTTTCAGCTGAATAACAACGAACTGCCCCAGGCACTATCTTATTAGTTTAAGAAAAGAAATCAAGTCCACGAATATACTACCCGACAGGCGTTTTCCTATCACCTTCCTAGCACGAGAACAAGCTTTGCTCAAAATACCTTAATATACAGTGCGTCCCAGAAAAAAACGAAACCGAGAAGTATCGATGTTCTATCATAACTTAATCACAACTATAATTAATGAATGATACATATTTGGAAAGCTTAGAGTCTCCTCTTTCAGTTGATGCTACTCAGATGATGCATATTTCACGCATGAGTGATTAAAAGTAATTTGAAGGAAGGAAACCAAAAAGACATTTGGCGGGCGGTATTTAAATTTCGAAGAAAAATTCACATTTCTAGAAAGTTGAGTTTCTGCCCTTTCATATGACACCTCAATCAGGAAAAATGAGCGAGGAATGACAAAGTTCTGTTTGTTTGAAGTAGTGCTTGCATTTCCATAATTTTACTAAACGAATTCGTTTTCACTGGCTGCCTGACGTATCAAAAAACGAAATTAACAAAAGACTTAACTCCGTTTCGTTGACAATCAGCCGTAGACGAGAGTCTTCATGCATGGCTGATTGTCAACGAAACGGAGTTACGTCTTTTGTCAAATCTGCTTTTTGCTACGACAGGCACCCAGTAAAAACGAATTCGTTTGTTAAAATTATGAAAATGTCTCTCTCGTTCTGTGATTAAAAGGTCTATAAGTGTACATGTATTCAGAAGAAAATTGAAAAGTTATTATTTGAATACATATTGTCATTCCTGATTCCTAACTATTCTTGTCTACAAACTGTATAATTTTGTTTATTACAATGAGTAACTATAAACGGTATGACCATACCAACTATGTTTATAATATACTCATATCGAGAACAAACTATATTGTAATATTGTTTCAATAAGCTGCAGATATATTCCCTTCCCTTTTCCTTGTCTTTTGTAGTTAATTGTGAGTATCGGTTCATGTATCCCTGTAATTTCCCTTTCCCTGTTTTAGCGTGTATTTGTATTTTATAAAATTTACTTTACTTAGTTATGTCATGTTTAGTTTAAGGAGCCTATATCCACAACATTATCTCATAAGTTAAACTTAATGGACAATATTCTGAATAGTGTGTACCGGTATTGTATGTACATGTATAAAATAATCATTTTCAATATGTTGTTACACTCTTTGTAAAATGAGATATTGTTGAAACCAATAAACTATCTATCTATCTATCTAACTTTTGAGGGTTTTTGCCTCACTGTAATCAGATATTTTGGTCGGCTTATAATATATAGAGGTAACAATGGGATCTCGGATATTCAATGTTGCCTTTGCCCAACCCCACAGGCCTATACGGGGGCATTAAACAGTAGTGTATTTCATTTTCATTTCATTTCGTTTATTTCCATTTCCAACAAAATAAATAAAGTACATGGGATTGCATTGTACATAGTAAAACAATGAAACTTAACAATATATTTGTAATTGGTCCACAGTGTACAATAGGCATATAAAACAGGTTGGTCATGGAGGGGACTGCTGAAAAGCTGAGCTTGTAGATTGCAGCCCCCTATAACTTATAGTTGCAAAAATAGTATATCAACAATAAAGGAACGCACAAATACATAAACCAATGAAACATAACATAGAAGGAGTGAAAGGGACAGGGAAAGAAGGGAGACAACGAGAGAGGGCAGGGCTCTTACCTATAACACACACAACACGGGCCGACTGGAATACGGATGGTCAGTACAAAATGAATCAAAATATCCAATGTATTTTATTGAGTTCAATAAATTTAAAGAGATTGGATGGGACGAACAATACACGGGACACCACTTCCCCTTTATTATTGGACCCCCCCCCCCCATCGCACCCCTCTATTAAACTAGCCTTTCACGCTATCGCTTTTTTTTCACATATTATGCGCTATATTAGTGATTGTGATAGATTTTGAGCAAAAGAATCGAAAAGAAATAACACAAAAATATTAAAAAGGGGAGACAAAAATTATATTGCTAGTTCATAATTTAAGTTGACACAAATGCAAGCAAATAAAAGATAAATATCATAGTGAGCGTTCAGAAATAAACAATATATGAAATTAAAAAAATAGGAGTAATCGAGAGGGAGAAAAAGAAAGACGAAGGATATAAATTAAGACAAAAGTAAAATAATAGGATCGTGGGAGGGAATTTTTAGTAAAAACATCAAGTTACATGAAAAAATGAGGAACACACAATAACCAAAGGTCCATCTTTTTTGACAACAAAGTATTAACAGGGAAACAAGAACAATATTTGAATAGCTTGTTTATAGTTTAAGTTGACATGAATGCAAGGGAAGGAAGATGGGTATAATATTTAATAGTTCCGAAATAATCAATACGGCACCACCCCCAACAATACACGGGACGCCACTTCCCTTTTGTTCTTCGACCCCCCTCCCACTCCCTCTCTTTTAAACTAATAAACTAGTCTTTCACGCTATGGCTAAGTTGCATTCATAAATTATGCGCCATATTATGTTAGTGATTGAGATAGATTTTGAGCAAATAATCGAAATTTGATAATGACAAAAAAGTATTTAACAGTTTAACAAGAACTACATTATATTGCTTGTTTATAGTTTAACCCTTTGAGAGCGAGCCCGCGCACAGCGATTGTTTCCCCTGTGACGGAGCGATTTCGGTTACATTGCCAGTAATGGAAAATTTGGCGGTGCTTTCTACTTTCGCCTACCATTGCGCCTCATTCAGTCATTTTCATGATTTTTTGTCAATGTAAAAATGAAAGTTCAGACTTTTTTCTTTCTAAAAATATAAGTTTTGTTCTTCAATACGAAAAATTAGGTCTGTTATTTTTGAGGGAAATTGCCGTCTTATTTTGCTGAAGCTTCACGTCTTTTCTTTTCAATACACTCACAATACAAAATGCGCAAGCACCTCCGCACGCGCAGATCGGTCGATACCTCCATTCATTCCCCGATTGTCAATGACAATGATTGTCTTCTGCTAAAGCTCGGCCAATTATCCTACATCCTCTTCTTTCAAAACAGTAATCTTCCAGAGTAGATACTTCTTTACATTCATTTGTTCCTCTAAGGGTAGGGTCCTGAGATAAGCTGAGATAAGTGTTTCATAAAAGAGGAGGTCCATACATGAATTATTCGCTAAATTGGTCAAGTTGATGAATGATAAGGCACTGGTAATTGTAGGGGAGAAGAATTACCAACTTCTTTTATCAATGCATACTTTTATACTTACACAGTTTAGAGTAAGGTCGGTTATTTGTAGCCAAGTGAAACACGGCGAATCGCATATTTAATTTAAAAGGAATAGGTCTTTATGAATAGGACTACTATAGGCCTAATAATATTATTATATGAATAACTACAATACATCTATCGAAATGTGGGAAAAAACGCCCTCTCATATTGACCAGCGAAAATCATCCAATCACCGATGGAAAATCGCCATGTAATCATCTTCACCAACAATACCAATAATCCAAATCCTTGAATCAAGGCAAGCATGTAGAACGGATGCGCGCGTACGCGTCCGTCTCCAGCTGTACGGTTATTTCGATCCGAACACTAACTTAGGGTAAAGTTGAAATGATATCACCTTTTTCTCGATTTTTTTCCACGTAACTGAATTATTTTTTTAATATATGAGATGAATGAATACATCTTAATAATACTTCAAAGAACTTCAGCACATAATAGCTAATAATAAGCTGGAAAACTTTGTCAATAAAGTTTCAAGTTTCAAGTTTCAAGTTTTATTTATCTTTCTTTCATAACACACTTTACAAATATGACATGAATATAACAAGTTTACAGAATATGGCGTTACAAAAGAAAGATGAGGTGACCTTGGTTGAAAGCAAGGCTTGTGGATTTAAGGTCCCTCATGAGTGGCTTATGAATACGTCCTAAAAGAACAAAACTCGTAAGATAAGAATAAAACATACATTTAAGTGCTGACAAAACTAAACAACTGATAAAATATAAACATAAATAAGTATAATAAAATCTACTGACTACTAAATAATGACTATAAACAAGAGAAACAGGAAAATACAACGAGCAACAGGACTGAAACACAGACAAAAACAAAAAAAGACAGAGAGATGAATAGATGTGAGAGATGGGAGTAGAATTATGCTGACCTATATAGTAATTAATTTTCTTAAATATTGATCACAACTATAAATCTAGACGATATCGACTCAAATAGAGTAACTTCAGTTTGCGCTTAAATACATAAATACTGACTGACTGATTGCGTTATTCTTGGTTCAAGGGAATTCCAAAACCTAGGTCCAGTGGACCCCACAGTAGTAAGGGCAAATTGCGTTCTAACAAGAGGCAAGTGATATGCTTGTGCCTGACGTGTGGAATAACTATGAACTTGGTTATTTTTCTTAAATATTCTAGCCAAGGCTACTGGCAGTAGACCTGCATTCAATTCATACATTAAAGCTCCTAGTTGTAAATGATAAATATCTTTAACTTTCAAAACACTGCTATTATAAAAAAGAACATCTGTATGCGCAAGATAGTGAGTTACAAACAATTCGTATTACTCTTTTCTGTACCAGTAGTAATTTATCCATTTGAGATTTGAACGAGTTGCCCCAAGCTAGCACACCATATAGTGCAAATATGGCAAAATTAAAGTTCCGTACAACATACGTAAAAAATTCAGTGGGAACACATAAATTAGGTATTCATCTCGGCTTCTGTAGAAGCCCGTCGTCTCCAAAGTGTTAAGTTGACGTAAAAGCAAGGGAAGGAAGGTGGGTATCATATTTGATTAATAGTTCAGTAATAATCAATATGAAATGAAAAATATGAGTAATCGAGAGGGAAGAAAAACTAGAGAGAAGAAGAGAGAGAGAGAGAGAGAGAGAGAGAGGAAAGTGAAGAATTAACACAGAAATAATTCAGTGGGAAACCACTTAAACGCAAATACTTTTCTGTAACACTTTATAAACACTTAAACACGCCAAAATTGATTTTTAATTCTATTTGATCAATTGTTACCCCAGAAACCAATACTAAAATTCCCCTTAGATTATAAACATACAACCGACTTAAGACTTATAGAACGTACAAACTCGAGGGCTTATCAAAATATGTAATTATAATTGACACATTAAACCCTTAAAACGTAAATACATGTAGTGGAACGGGGTGTATTACACATCCCTAAACATAGTTTTCTCATCTATAAATACTTAAACACGATACATAACAATAGCACGTGTTTATTATCACTCACAAGTGTTTATTTCGTGTTGAATTTAAACACAAATGTTTAAAAATTTGAGGTGTATATAAACACTCAAATGCTTAACTTTGAGCTGATGATGACCTATACAGATGTTATTCGTAGTTATATAAGTGAACATAATATAATGTACGATACACCTCATCCAAGTAGTGTTTTGAGGGTTTATGCCTCACATATGTGTAATTAGATGTTTTGGTAGGCTTATAGTACATATAACAATGGGATCGCGAACATTAAACAGTACTGTATTGATTGGATGTCACGAACAATACACGGGACGCCACTTCCCTTTTGTTCTTCGACCCCCCTCCCACTCCCTCTCTTTTAAACTAATAAACTAGTCTTTCACGCTATGGCTAAGTTGCATTCATAAATTATGCGCCATATTATGTTAGTGATTGAGATAGATTTTGAGTAAAAGAATCGAAATTAGATAATGACAACAAAGTATTTAACAGAGAAACAAGAACAATAACATGAATAGCTTGTTTATAGTTTAAGTTGACATAAATGCAAGGGAAGGAAGATGGGTATAATATTTACTAGTTCCGAAATAATCAATACGGCAACACCCCCCCACCCCACCCCTCTCTATTAAAATAATGAAACTCGCCTTTCACGCTATATGGCTACGTTGCGTGCATATATTATGCGTCATATTATGTTCGTAACTTTGATAGATTTTGAGCAAAAGAATCGAAATTTTATAATGATCGATCGACAAATGAGAATTTAACAGTTTAACGAGAACTACATTATATTGCTTGTTTATAGTTTAAGTTGACGTTAATGCAAGGGAAGGAAGGTTGATATCATATTTGATTAATAGTTCAGTAATAATCAATGTGAAATGAAACAATAGGAGTAATCGAGAGGGAAGAAAAGCTAGAGAGAGGAAAAGAGAGAGAGAGAGGAAAGAGATGAATTAACACACAAATAATTCACTGGGAAACCACTCAAACACAAATACTTTTCTGTAACACTTTATAAACACTTAAACACGCCAAAATTGATTTTTAATTCTATTTGATCATTTGTTACCCCAGAAACCAAATACAAAAATTCCTCTAAGATTATAAACATACAACCGACTTAAGACTTATAGAACGTACAAACTCGAGGGCTTATCAAAATATGTTATTATAATTGACACATTTAACCCTTAAAACGTAAACACATGTAGTGGAACGGGGTGTATAACACATCCCTAAACATATTTTTCTCATCTATAAATACTTAAACACGATACATATCAATTAGCACGTGTTTATTATCACTCACAAGTGTTTATTTCGTGTTGAATTTAAACACAAATGTTTAAAAATTTGAGGTGTATATAAACACTCAAATGCTTAACTTTGAGCTGATGATGACCTATACAGATGTTATTCGTAGTTATATAAGTGAACATAATATAATGTACGATACACCTCATCCAAGTAGTGTTTTGAGGGTTTATGCCTCACATATGTGTAATTAGATGTTTTGGTAGGCTTATAGTACATATAACAATGGGATCGCGAACATTAAACAGTACTGTATTGATTGGATGTCACGAACAATACACGGGACGCCACTTCCCTTTTGTTCTTCGACCCCCCTCCCACTCCCTCTCTTTTAAACTAATAAACTAGTCTTTCACGCTATGGCTAAGTTGCATTCATAAATTATGCGCCATATTATGTTAGTGATTGAGATAGATTTTGAGTAAAAGAATCGAAATTAGATAATGACAACAAAGTATTTAACAGAGAAACAAGAACAATAACATGAATAGCTTGTTTATAGTTTAAGTTGACATAAATGCAAGGGAAGGAAGATGGGTATAATATTTACTAGTTCCGAAATAATCAATACGGCACCACCCCCCCCCCCCCCACCCCCTCCCCTCTCTTTTAAAATAATGAAACTCGCCTTTCACGCTATGGCTACGTTGCGTGCATATATTATGCGTCAAACTATGTTCGTGATTTTAAATGATTTTGAGCAAAGGAATCGAAATTTGATAATGACAAAAACGTATTTAACAGTTTAACAAGAACTACATTATTTGCTTGTTTAAGTTGACGTTAATGCAAGGGAAGGAAGGTGGGTATCATATTTTATTAATAGTTCAGTAATAATCAATATGAAATGAAACAATATGAGTGATCAAGAGGGAAGTAAAGCTAATGAGAGGAAAAGAGAGAGAGAGAGAGAGAGAGAGGAAAGATATGAATTAACCAAAGAAATAAGACACTGGGAAACCACTTAAACACAAATACCTTTCTGTAACACTTTATAAACACTTAAACACGCAAACGTTGATTTTGAATTCCATTGATTTCTATTTGATCATTTGTTACCCCAGAAACCAATACAAAAGTTCCCCAAAGATTATAAACATACAACCGACTTAAGACTTATAGAACGTACAAACTCGAGAGCTTATCAAAATACGTAATTATAATTGACACAATAAACCCTTAAAATATGTTCTGAGGGTTTGTGCCTATCTATATGTAATTAGATATTTTGGTCGGCTTATAGTATAGAGGTAACAAAGGGATCGCGGACATTAAATGTTGCCTTTGCCCAACCCCGCCGGCCTATATATGGTGAACAGTAGTATATTGATTAGATGTCACGAACAATTCACGGACAACGCTTCCCCTTTGTTCATCGACCCCCCCCCCCCCCCTCCATTCCCTCTCTTTTAACTAATCAACTATAGGCTTTCACGCTCTGGCTACGTTGCGTTCATATATTATGCGCCATAATGTTAGTGATTGTGATAGATTTTGAGTGAAAGAATCGAAATTAGATACTGACAAAAATGTATTTAACAGGGAAACAAGAATAACAACATTAATTGCGTGTGTATAGTTTAAGTTGACATACATGCAAGGGAAGGAAGATGGGTATCATATTTACTAGCTCAGAAATAATCAATACGAAATGAAACAATAGGAGTGATCGAGAGGGAAGAAAGGCTAAGAAAGGAAAAGAGAGAGGACGGAGATGAATGTTAATACACTGGGAAACCACTAAACACAAATACTTTTCTGTAACACTGTATAAACACTTAAACATGCAAAATTTCATTTGATCATTTGATACCCCGAAATCCAATACAAAATAATTAGCCCAAGATTATAAAACATGCAACCAAGCGTAGATTTATAGAACGTGCAAATTCGAGAGCCGATCAAAACATACTTTAGCGGAAATATAATAACCATGATAAAATGAAACTATTAAAAGAAGAAACCAGAGCTGGGGAGGGGGGTGGTTGGTGACAGGAGAGAAAAATAACAAACGAAAAGATGATAGGATAACTGATTGCTCCTCTCTCTCGCTTACTCTCTCAACCCCTTCTTCATTAAATCTCTCGTACTTTTTTCCGTTCCGCTATTTGTTTTTATTCCAAAATTATTCCTTTTGATTTTGAGAAAAATCTTTATACCATTTATATCCTTGATACAAAGAAGGAACAAACGGAACGAACGGCTGATTTCGAAATGAGAAGAATATTACTGTACAAACTTCGTCAATCTTACTACCCCGGCCCTCTCTCTCTTTATTTCTCTCTCTCACTCTCTCTCTCTCTCTCTCTCTCTCTCCCTCTTTTTTCCCTCTCTCTCTGTCTCTACACTGTAAAAAAGAATTTGTTCATTGGTAATTTTTACGTATTTTTTCCATGTAGAATTTACTTGAAAACATCAGTTTTGCCACTTACGCACTAAATTTAAGTCTTGCTAACTCAAACTTTCAATTTAGTAGAACATACGTGGAATATTTAAGTAAAATCAAATACATAAGAACTTTAAGTAATTTCAGCTTGTATTAATTTAGTAATTTTAACTCGAAAATCAGAAATTATAGGTATTACTCAAACAATTTATGTTGATTATTCTTATCTTTTTAAAGTAAGGACCGATGCAGTGCGTAATAGAAATATTTACATAATTTATGAATATTCATTAAGACCAAATTAAACTCTTTTTTAAATAAAACAATTCTTTTTTGTGGTTGAATGAAAATTTAAGGACTTTAAAACATTTACTAATTCATTTAACATGGCTAAGCAAAGACAACACAATTTGTAATTGTTACCCAGTTTAAAACAAATCAAAACTTGATATTTCAGGAAATTGTTAACCAATTTTCCTTTTAAGATGCTACGATCAAGTATATATAAAATTTGGAGCCTTTCAATATGTGTCGAATTGAAGCGTATGTAATAGTTTGTGATGGTGGTAGATATATATATACGGTTAAATCTTAAATAGAAGTAGTGTTAGTGATTAGTGATTAATCTTAAATAGAAGTAGTGAATGATTAGTGGATGTTACTTGTTAGATTAGATGGGTACCAAATCGTGCAATATGTAATCCTATCATAGCTTTTTTTTAATTATCTAAAATGATTACAATACTTAAATTATTTACGTTAATGTAACTCGATTTAACTGAGTAAAAATTTATTCAGCAAAATAAGTAAATTCTACTTAAGATGCCGTAGGTAATATTTACTTAATCAAAATAAGGCAATCATTTTCCTCAATTTTATTGAGTTATTTCGACTATTATTTTTTTTACAGTGTATCTTTCTAAGTCTGTCTCTGTCTCTCTCTCTCTCTCTATCTCTCTGTCTATCCGTCAATGACGTTTTCCATCTTCATTTTTCATATTGTTTTATATTCTGCCATTTGCTTGCAAGCCAGCATCATTCCTTCTTTGAGATAAATGTTTATAACATATCCCTGATGATCAACACATATGCCTTATATTTATCATAGAGAACGAAAATAGAGAATGCGCGGCTGATAGTGTCGAAATGAGAATAATATTACTGCACACAAAATATAGAAAGTAACAGTTTTGATTTTGATTGTAGAGCTCCGTTTCATCAAAATAAATTGTACGTTCATTAGTTTAGTGAATTAATGGCAGGGAATGGCAACTTTAGGCTTGTAAATTAAGACGTCATTAACCTGCCTATTATGGGAACATGGCAATGATGGCATACCATAGGGTTACTAGATTCCCGTCTGTGAGTGCGCTCCACGGTTCTCGGAAGGAACGGGTAAAAACATGCAACCAAGCGTAGATTTATCGAACGTGCAAATTCGAGAGCCGATCAAAACATACTTTAGCGGAAATATAATAACCATGATAAAATGAAACTATTAAAAGAAGAAACCAGAGCGGGGGAGGGGGAGGGGGGGGGGGATGGTTGGTGACAGGAGAGAAAAATAACAAACGAAAAGATGATAGGATAACTGATTGCTCCTCTCTCTCGCTTACTCTCTCAACCCCTTCTCCATTTCATCTCTCGTACTTTTTTCCGTTCCGCTATTTGTTTTTATTCCAAAATTATTCCTTTTGATTTTGAGAAAAATCTTTATACCATTTATATCCTTGATACCAAGAAGGAAAAAACGGAACGAAGGGCTGATTTCGAAACGAGAAGAATATTACTGTACAAACTTCGTCAATCTTTCTACCCCGGCCCTCTCTCTCTTTATTTCTCTCTCTCACTCTCTCTCTCTCTCTCTCTCTCCCTCTTTTTCCCCCTCTCTCTCTGTCTCTATCTATCTAAGTCTGTCTCTGTCTCTCTCTCTCTCTCTCTATCTCTCTGTCTTTCCGTCAATGTCGTTTTCCATCTTCATTTTTCATATTGTTTTATATTCTGCCATTTGCTTGCAAGCCAGCATCATTCCTTCTTTGAGATAAATGTTTATAACATATCCCTGATGATCAACACATATACCTTATATAGAGAACGAAAATAGAGAATGCGCGGCTGATAGTGTCGAAATGAGAATAATATTACTGTACACAAAATATAGAAAGTAAAAGTTTTGATTTTGATTGTAGAGCTCTGTTTCATCAAAATAAATTGTACCTTCATTAGTTTAGTGAATTAAAGGCAGGGAATGGCAACTTTAGGCTTGTAAATTAAGACGTCATTTACCTGCCTATTATGGGAACATGGCATACCATAGGGTTACCAGATTCCCGTCTGTGAGTGCGCTCCACGGTTCTCGGAAGGAACGGGTAAAAAAAAACTTAAACAAATGTTTAAATATCTGAGTGGTGTATAAACACTGAAGGGTTTAAGTTTGAGCTGATTATGAGCTTATATTGCAACATGTGCAGACCTATATCTGGAACTTCAACTGAACTTGATAGAAAGATCTAGGCACATTAGCCACCTTCCCGTTTATATCTACGTTTCATTAACATTGTGATTGAACATGTTTATCGAGTTTCATTGAAGTAAAGCATCATATTATTTGTGTAAAATGCTCACCGTCAATCATTTGACAGAAGAGCAATGATATACATGAAAGTTTAGTGAATTAATAGAGATATCAATGACATGTCCGTTTATACGTAACTCGGACATTCAACATTTTCTTTGCCCAACCCGCCGGCATATGGGCGAATATTCTAAAGAATAGTGTATTGAATGGAAGTAACGGACAATACACGGTCAAAGGGGAAAGGGGAGGGAGGCGGGGGAGTATAATGTCAGCCAGGCTGATGTGGGATTGTTTTGGAAACAATACTGTCTTGCACCTATATTTAAACAGCCGCCTTTCCGAAAGCGACACACTTCGCTGTTTACAACTTCGCTACGTCACATCAAGCTGGTTACATCGCTCATAAAGTTCTTCGTACTAGCTTCTCGTCATGTTTACGGATAATACCAAGGATTCTGCTGCAAGCTCACTTCCTCAAGTGGATTTGAGTTGGCTTTCAACGACCACAGGCCCAGAGAGGAAGAGGAAGAAGCGCCGGGACACTTCGGCACCAAAAAGAGAAAAAGGACGACCGTCTGTTCGAGATAAATTCCCCGAAGTCATTCTGACAGCTTCCCGATACATCGCCGACAACGGGTTCAGAGCGCATCGACGTCGTCAGGAAAGCATAGGAACTTGCGGGTCTACTATCAAGAACATCAAGGAACACGTGCAAGAGACTGTTCCTGGTCTTCAAGAGTCTCATCCAAACTTGAGTAAGTAACATTTGTTCTATGTTTACGTGACACATGACCGAAGGGATGGGAGTTGCATTTGATTGTCTTTATATCTTAATCGTCCCCCTCTTCTCCTCTGTTCATGAACAGGTGACCGAACAGTTGCTCGCTGGATGATGCCGCCAAACAGATCTTGTAACGCCTCCAAGTCTTATGCTGGACTCATCGAAGCAAGGGTGCCTGCGAAGGAGAACTCGGCCAGAAAAGGAACGATAACAGCCACTTCTACTCTGCCAGGGTCCGGTACTTGATGGAGTGTGCCTCGAAACACAACCACGAGGTCATGATCTACAGTGCCGACAACAAAAATAAAGTCAAGGTGGGCGACACTACATTGGCCCGTGACCGACGCATCAAAATCCGGAAAATATTCCCAACCAACGACAAGCCAGTCTACTACGACCATGACTTCCCCACTCCTGGGTACTTACTGACGCCTTCTGGGTACCTTGAGCTCGAGCCATCCACCCTTCTCACCAAAGACAACCTTGGCAGAGACCATTATGTGTGAGTATCTTCTTAATATCCCAAATGCCCCTTTAACATGAGCCAATCTTGTTTCAAATAGCCAAACACTCGATCTACATGTAAGCTATATAAATCGGTATCTTTCAATTAAAATTGTTTTCTGGAAAGGCGCATACGTCAAAACATTTCAATGAAATGAATCTATTTCAGAAGTCAAATAAATTGAGATAATAATAATGTTGTTAACCTATACAAGTGATCCTTTAATTAGACAAATAATTTTCGCATACGGTAATAACAAATATTTGTCTAAGTAGTAGTTCACATACTTTTGCTTTGTCTGTCTGGATAAAACAAAAAGAAAAACAATTTTAGTTTGTTTAAGTTTTTGTTTTATTGCTTTTAGTAATAATTTGATAGTATGTTCCTTTCAACATTCAATTCCTATTTTCATTACATTTTAAATTATTTCAAGCCAAATAAATGATGGGATGATCACTTTTATCTGTGCACATCCTTAATCTCCTTTTCGTAAAATGCTAATTATCTCTAAAATTGCTAAAATTTATATAACGATTATTTTTCAAAATTTGGCAGGAATATCGAGGTCCTCCCATTAATAATGAAACATAAAAATAAAAAGGTGACTTTGTCAATATTCATCCGTTTTCGCTCAAACTGGAATTAATCCGATTCTCTGATTTTCTGCTTCCCCTCATAACAACTTTACGTAAAGGCTGGATTGCCCT
>JAVYIG010014834.1:0-39264 GCA_035222895.1 Strongylocentrotus droebachiensis | reverse complement strand
CATCAATTTATATCTATAATGTGTTGATTACAAAATAAGATTGTCACCATATTATAAATAATCATTATTTTTGGCTCGCTCGCTTCATTCGCTTGCAAAACTTATAATCAAATAAGCCCGTACATGATTGTGTTCATGGCACTTGATGAGTGCCAGAGGGATGCAAAATAAAACTTTTGTGATAAATTTGGGATCGGGGTGACGCGATTTTGTTTTAATTTTTCAAAGGGTACCGTGACTTTAAAAAAGTTTTGAACAACGCCGGCCTCGATGACGTTTTGTACACGGGACGATTATACTCGAGGCATGATGCTATCGTGTTCACAATCATGTCATGTTTTTGACCGACAAGCACTGAGAGCAGGGGGCGGATCTAGCTTTTTGCTAAGGGGGGGGGGGGGTTTGACCAAAATTAATGACGATGCGGAGCATCGTCCACGAGCCGCGAGCCGATTTTTTGGGGGGTGTTTATTTGAACCCCGTAAGTGATGTTTTCCTGGCATCTATTAACACAATGGAGACCATAAAAAGCAGTGCATGATAACGTCTTTTTAAATCAAGTAACAGTTAAATACACAGTTATATCCAGAGTTATCATGTGTTTGGTTAAGTTACCAGATGAGTTGAATATCTTCTCACAATATTTGCACTTGAAAGGGTTTCTCTCCAGCGTGCGTTCTTTTTTCTTTTTTTCTTTTTTTTTTTTTTTTTTTGGGCCGCCCAAGGGGGTGGGGGGGGGGTTTAAACCCCCTAAACCCCCCTCGTAGATCCGCGCCTGGAGAGGTGTCTGAGGTCAGAACAAACGACGACCTTGCTTTTTCATGACGTGGAGGATTAAAAAGCCCCCTCCCGCCCTCCCCCACACCCAACAAAAAGGCGAAAAGAAAGTAGAATGTGCCTTTCTTCAAATCTATTTTGAAAAATATTTTCTTTGTTTATCAGAGAATTTTGTATCCAAACTGGCACACCAAAAACCTAAGGGGTAAGAGGACACTTTTTTTTTTTGGTCTCGAAATTTGAAAATTTGACATTTTGTTCTGGGGGTTGTTGGGGGGGGGGGGGGGTAAGGTCACCTTTTTAAGGTCAGCCATTGGCAATTTTTTTTTTTTTTTTTTTTTTTTAAATAAAAAAATCAAAATCAAAAGGGGGGGGGGGTTTCCCCAAAAAAGATACACAAAACATACATACAAAAAAACTCAAGGGGGGGGGGGGGGGTTGGGTTGAACCCCCCCCCCCCCCCCCGCCTGGTGGTACGGTATGTCACTGAAACGGCTCCCGTAGGATTTTTGTGCCAAAGTTGATTTTTTTTTTGTGCATTTTTTGGATTCATTGTGGTCCAAGCTATCAGAAATTGATGGGATTCAAGTTTTCCCGAGGACACCAAATTTCCCTATTGCGCGTTATATTTTGGCGCCCAATATTGACCCCCCCCCCCCCCCCCCCCCCAGGAAATGAAGGAGGGGTCTGAAAATTTGAACCCCGTCATTTTTGGCCAATTGGGACCCTTTTGAAGCCCAAACAGCAAACGAAAAAAAAAAAAAAATCAACTTTGGCACAAAAATCCTACGGGATTACATACCATACCGCACTATGAGCCCTTTGGCGATATTATGCACACGCCTATAATAACTAGGTCTCCGGGATCTGGCCTGGAGCTAGCAACAAACGAATGGAAAAACGCTCAGATCAGTGTCTGGATAGCATGTACAAAACAGTATTTCTGGCGTGACCGGGCCATGCAGGCCAAGGCCATTATCAATTTTATTTTCGGATCGCCCTAATTAAATATGCAGACAGACTGATAGTCTATGAATACAGACTTCATAATTTCAATAATTTCCATAATAATTTCCATGTAGGCCTACTAATATTCATAATCTTAACTCGCGAAGCCGGGTCTAGAAGACTATGCTCGGAAATATTATTGACTAAGCTCCTTGGTCTCGCCCAAAGTCACGCTCAACTCATGAAGCACGAACCTCCCCCCCCCCCCCCCCCCCCCCCCCCCCCCCCCCCCCCCACCTCCCCCACTTGACGTCCATGCCACACGGTCGTATCTTTGAAGCTGCAAGGGGAAAGAAAAGCCTGGGAATGGAGAAGAAAAAAAAAAACAGGTATCTCATGAGATTAGAGCAAGACATTTATTAGCCTTTTGACAAGGCCTCGTGACTCTGGCTAAGCGGCTGAGATAAGTCTAGATACCGTAGGCTAGACATTTGTTAGGTACTTTTGAAAATCATTCCGTGGAAGTTGTAACGGATTTTTCCGGCCTTGTTCTGAAAAACTCACGGTACAATCATGCTATATAGCACCTGTGTGTAGCTTGAATTCTCAATGCGAAACCAACTACGAAATATGATTCATGGTGAAAGTTTCATTCCAGAAAATGTTTCTAAAGATTAAACGAGGAAAGATTCGGTTAAACATTTCGTCTGGAGAAAATTGAATTCTGATGCACGTGATCATTTCTGAAATTAAGTCTGAATAGATAAACAAAATTCTGGTCCCTGTCATCGTGCAGTTGATGATCAGATCAGTCTGTTTGCAACGCAACGAACTGCTATCTTTAGACTAGCTCTTTGGGGGCTCGTCGGAGGCTTGGCCCAAACAGCCAATCAGAGAGCAGCACTAGAACACGCGTTGTGAACGTGGCTCTGTATCCAAACACAAACAAAGCCCAGCAGTCACGCGTGCAGTCATGCTATGCAGTGGAAATAATAGTTCAAGTTTTCTGATTTCAGCATTTGGACCTTTTTTTCTTCTCGGTGCTAAATTATACATAGGAAATAGGACTGTTGACCTATCCTATTTGAATTAATGGTCTAAAAGAGTCGAAACATATTGAAAAAACAGCTCAGAACCTGTTTTTTGACTATCTGTCATCTATCTTTTGTTCCAAATCCTTAGCCTTAAAAGGTACTATGTCCCTTTTGCAGCCAACCTCAAATTCTGTAGAACTTTGCAGGAATTATGAATATGTCATGTATGTCCTATCCGTGGAATTTAAACGTTAGCAGTGTCCTCATATTCAAATTATGCAAGGAAACCCGTTTACTTGCTAGACTTCACTGTCAGACAATATTGAGTGACTGACTGGCTTTTTTTCTTCTTTCGTAATAACATACATGAAAAGAGTTGTAAAGGGTACATGAGCATTTGTCTACATCAATAACCCACTTCTTGTGATGGCCAAGATTAAACTGATTGAATCTTTGCGCAGCATAAAACGTATGACCATTCGGTACAATTGTCTGAAAATCAAGACTATTACTTTTGGGCTCTATAGCCCTAAAGTCGATTTGACAACTAATAGTCGTTATTTTCCCACTTGAAGACATTTTCAAGCCCCACCTTTTTTAGGCAAGTTCTAAATAAGTATTATCTTTCAAATGCAGTTGGAATTTAACTGTTTCATTTTTTTGGCTGCAAATGGGACATAGTACCTTTAAAATGTATGTACAAGAAACGAGTAAAAATAGTATATTTTTCTAACAAATAGTAAACACAAATAAATATAGAGAAAATAGCCTTACAAATATGATTTGGGCATGTGAATATCGAAGAGGGTATGACTTGATTTGCTATCATTTTGCTACTGTGCCTTTCATGGCTTATGGAATGTATGGGGCTTGGAAAGTTTTCGATGAAAATTCAAGTCTTAAGGTGAGTATAGCCACATATTCATGTCATCTCGTTAGAACAGATTTTACGCAAATTAAGGACAAATATGCCATTACTGGGAATTATCTGATCGTCTGCTGCATGAGGTACAGACATGTCGAATCTTTAGTTTGATGACATGGGCCTACAGTCGTGACTAATCGTTCTAGTATGTAAGATACATCATCCCCCACTGGCATTCAGCCAGCACGTGAATTCCTTCCAGGAATAGAGAGTGCAGAAGCTATTACGAAAATTATTTTGTCAATAGGTTCCAGTCAGTATAGTGCAACGTGTACTTGACTGAATACAATGGGAAGACCCGTCAGGCCTACGCAAGTTATACAAAAAATAGGATTAAGATAGGATTGCAAAGGTTTACGAAACATCAACCTCAGTCGATGATTTCAATCATTGCGTCATCTGTAAAATATATGCAATAAAGGTACAATCATAACTAGAACATGGTTATGATTTTTGTCTTATAAATAATTGCACATGAGTTGAGTTCTCGAAAGTCCTAGCGATCGTGCACGGTCAACAAATTCCTAAGACTTTAGAATGTTTAATAAATAGGTCTATCTGTTATCTTTAGCAGGAAATACGACAGAATAGGCCTACGGAGAAACAAGAATTTTTCCATCAAAACTTTAAAATGTCGGTAAAATTGTGATCAATATTATTTAGCCCTAAATATAATTGATTTAAAGAAATGTATTGCCTTTATCCGAAAGCTTGAGGTATGAAATGGCATCATCTATCCCTTTTCAAAGAATAGCAACGTTTTAAACATTCTAAAGATGCACGGCACGCGTTAACCTGCACCGCCCCCCCCCCCTCTCTTCCCCATACCCCGTAGACATGGTACGACTCCCGATTTCCAAGAAATTACACGATATCGATTAGTTAATCTGAGAAAATGACAATGATTCGCGTCTTCCAGGCAGTTCGAAGATCGTGAGCACCGTCTTTATATTTCACCAGAACAGTACTGAAGAAAATAATATAGGCTTTGGTTTTGAAAACAATACATTTTCCTTTAGTAAATGATTATATTGATTATTTCCCGTTTATTTAGATTTGTTTCCTGTGTTTAAAACCAAACCGATGTCTTTTTAGAAGAGACTTCCCGGAGCAATTTGTTACAACAGAGGATCATTGACCTATTTTATAGTCGATAACAACGGTAGTAAACTTCCACGCACGCCTACACGTGGGCGTGAAAGGGGGTTGGGTCATCATTACGTAATCATTTTGTTTGTTGAACAGTACAGTAAACCCGTGGCCCTTCACCATCATTCTGTACTGAGAATTTGAGCAATAGGTTTCGAAATGTATTGTTTTGTAAAACTATTCTTTGAATTAATAGGTAGAGTTTAGTACAGGCCGTAACAGTTTGGGATTTATCATTTCATATCGCGAATTGCTCATTAATGGTTTTCGTCATCTGCATTGTATTCCGTTTCAAATGTTAATTATGATACTGTTTCAAACAATGTTCAACGGAACGTTTTTTGACGGATTATTTGAAGTTTTTCGATTGATAAGGATATTGTCATCATTATTGTTTAGCTAATCTCGGTGTTATCGACTAACTTTTTTTTTGAGATCAGTAATATAGCCATGATTAGGTATTATCCTCCCTGCCTTTGTCTGCCTCGGTCTCTTGAACTCTCTTCAGCTCCCCTTCGCTCCCTCCCTCCCCCCTCCCTCTCTCTCTCTTAATTTAACTCGTTCTCAAGGATTATTTATCTTTTCTCTCCTCTAGTAATACCATCACCTTCTTTCACCTCTCCACAATCAGGGGATTAGTAAATCCTCCGACTTTCAATCATTCACTTCAATTTAATGCACATTATGGCGTACCCTACAATACCATGACCTCCCTGCCTGTATTTTGTTAAAAACTACTATTAAAATGACGTTTCTCGTGTCAAATTTTGTTCTCTTCTTTTCTGTTTCGGGGGGAGTGGAAAGTTACACATACAAAGTACCTGTATTATATCAAACCATGGACCATTAAAACCGCAATTCGCAATAATACTTTGAAATACAAAAGCGAACGATTCGGATGAATAGAGGTTTTCAACCATGCATTTGCCTTTTTTCGTTGGCAAAAGACTTTTTTGTAATGGTGAAACTGGTTCAAGGGAATTAGAGTCAAACGGCAATGCACGATGCAGTAAGTTTGCCCATGTGTAAGTCCATGGCCTCACACTATAGTGTGTCATCTTTATATTATGGGTGTTTTTTAAATGATGAAATCTTAATTATTGATAAAATCTTGCACAATGTGATAGGCTGCCTCACTACATATTTCATGGACAATACCTCAAGCAAATGAACGTAATATTTATTGGTATTAATATTATACGACTTTGATTGATTACAAGTTCATAGTCGAATTATTAAGGAATTTATGAACATGCTGTAAAAAAAATTGCTTTGCCACATTGCTCATGGTCATAAACTACCTATAAACATACACTTTACTTGTGGCACTATACGAAGGAAAGAAATGAGAAGAAATTCAAGAAATGAGAAAAGATTCTTGTCATTCAGATATAAAGCACATTTTTATTAATTTCATCGTTTTCTTTTTTTCTCGCATTGAACATGTATGTAAAATGTAATACGAGTTGCAATATCTTATAACTTATATACAACGAAAGTACATTTCTCTTCTCAAACTAAATTAGATGCTTTTTTCATATATAAATCATAGTGTATCATACGAAGTTGGAACGAAAATTCCACAAAGAATCATGTACGCAAATTCAAATTGGTACAATCATTAGCAACCTTTTTTCTTTCTTTGAAAGATTCAACATAGAAACATGATCGCATTCAATGGGTTTTCGAAATATACAATGAATTATCACAAACGGAAAGTTCTGTCTTTCCGTCTATAAATAGAGACCCTGTATTTCAAAGTTGTATAGATAACGAATAGAACAGATCTATGATGATGATAATAACATTAGTAATAATATCATTAATAATAACAATTAAACAAAATTAATAACTTTGTTTAGTGTTTACCTATCTTCCTGAGAGACTAGCCCAGCAGGCAGCGATTTTCAGGTACATGTAGTCCTGACATGTACCCATTTACTTTTGGGTGGAGGTGCCAAATGTGGAGTAGTGTATTCCCAAAGACGTTTTCGTGCCGGGCTCAGATTCGAACCCTCAACCCTTGGATGGGGAGTCAAGTGAAAGAACCACTATACCACAATACCTCACACTGGTGGTACCGAAATATAAAGTAGAATTAAATTATTACACATAATGATCAATTCTTCATATATGCTTAAAATCGCCCCCCCCCCAACAAAAAAGGAAAATAAATTGAAATAGTAACTTTTTAGAGAGGTAAGACCGAGTATACCTCTGTACTAATTAACATAATATTCAACATCATTGTCATTTTCAATACAGCAGAAGTCAGAAGGATTTTCGCCGCATTTCTGGCAAGAACAAAACCAATTAAAATGTCAATTCTTTTCTTTGATATACAAGTGGAGGCGAAAATGCAATCAGTATCACACATAGTACTGAATTTGGAAGACATTTTTACTGTGCTCAAATTCATGAAAAATAGTTGCATCACCATTGCACCAACAGATAATCGCATGACTCAAAACTGAATCCAAGCCCCAAAAGGGCGGGAAATTGATGCAATATGTTTATAAACAAAAGAAAGTCGGCTAACATCCCGAATCCTCATCTCATCAAATATTCAGTAGCGAGAAACACTTCTTGTCATCAACATCACCTAAGGAAAACCCCTTTCGCAGGAAAACCCCCTGAAAATATGTTAAAGAGCTGCGCATGCGCATTGATAGTAGCTGGACGTCGAAGTCAAGTGCATATCATTATGGATGGATGGACATTATGAATGCATTGTTCGCAAATGAGTCAACACAAGTCATGTCTATGCACGTAAACAGATGCCTGACATGCACTAGACGCGTGGTTGATGAACAATCGTCAGAATATTTCATAATTTGGTTTTTTTTTATTACTGGATTACCATTGCAACGATAATAAACCAAAAATTGGAGTTAGCTAATAACTGTAAAGGGCAACATACTTCAGTTTCATGTCAGCATACTAAACAATAGACTCTACTACTTTTTGTAGAGAGCAACATCATGATTCTTAAAATAATTCGTTTGATTTCATTTCATATCTATTACAGAAAAATTGCACTTTTGCACAAAAATATTTAATTTGTGCTTACTTTGGTATTTGGTCAATGTTAAGATTTCCATACTAAAGTTTGATCTTGTTACTCACATTGTATGAATTGATATCAAAACATATCAAACACAGTCTAGAAAGTCTATAGATCTAGATCTAGAATCTATAACCCTTCAAACGATGGTTAGATGAGAAACCAGAGAAATGGGAGAGAAACTGACTGACAGTTGGTATAACAATTAACATACGATTGAATAGCCCTTTCCTTCTTGTAGATAATTAAGTCAAACTTTGTCAATAAGATAAACAGGGCATAACAAACATTAAATAAACATTCTCTTGCATTTGAAACGTTCAACGTTTTCATCAAAGACATAATATTGACATATTGTTGCAAATCTTGGGAAAGAATTACAGCAAAAAGGCTACATCACCCAGTGTTAACCGATGATAGTCATATGACAACAAAATATCAAATATATTTCATAAAGACATATTTTCAAAAGTATTAATTTTTTCATACAGATCTACTATCTAGATCTACTGTTTCATACAGTTTGCATACCATCATACTCGACAGATAGAGTCTTGGAGAATCTGCATCTTCACGTCACTTTCTTTTTGGATTGCGACTAGACTCTACTCGTACTCATCAATTCATTCACTGTCAGTCTGTCACAGTTTGATCAAGTTTCTTTGAGAGAAGTCTTTGAAATGAAGCAAGTTCATGCTTCATCTAGAGTCAGGCTATACGTGGAACGATTTTGGTTTCAAGCAGGATTGGTGATCTCCAGTTTCTTGCTGATAAATCGTCGTCAGATGCTTGGAAACGTCCGTGAGATGTGAGAGAATTGAGAAGAGTCCACGAAGGTGTTCCCTGAAGGCCCGGGCAGTCTCGACCTGTAACTTGGCACTCTCCTCATCGAGTGTTTCGTCCTCCAGTTCACTCAGCTCGCTCTCGTTCACCGGTCCACGAGCCAATTCCCTCTTCACAGCCTTCAACATCGAGTAATACGTGTGTAAGCTGACTTGGTCGTTGGATACCTCTTTCGTCGACGAGGGCAAGGCGCTGGTTGATGTTGGAATCACCGACATCGACGTCCGCGTCGAGTCGTCGTTGTCCATGAGCATCGACCCGCAGTTGTCCATATTGATGTCCATCAGTCGGCTCGGGATCAACACAGTTTCGTCCATTTCGTTGACGGAGTCGATGAAGTTCTTCATGATGCCGAGAATAGACTGCGAAGGTGGTGCCTTCTCGTTGTCACGTTGCTGAAGCTCCATCATCATACTGTTGCAGAGTGTTGTAAATTCAAAATCGGTCATAAAGCTTAGCTGGAATGGAAAGCAATAGGAATTGAGAAGTTCCACACAAGATAAAGGTTCTCCAATAGATGATTCCTCAAATGCCAATGCTTGCCTTCGTTGGGTTAGATTCTGAATAAGTCAATAGATCTAGATCAAAGCTGAAAAGATGAATGATGTAAGGACAGTTCAGCATAGTCAGCCTCCTTTGGATTTGATGAAGATAGCAAATGATATATCCAGCTCGAACTCCTGAGGTATATATTGCAGTTTTTTTTTGTACAACTGTGATTACCAGCAAAGCAACCTTCCGGATAATTAACTTAGCTTAAGCTGGTATATAATAAAGATAACGTCCTGCTAACGATGCAGTGTTAATGAGTAGAGAAAACGAAACAACATGTGCACTTTTTGCATGAAGTCTGTAGAAGATTCCTAACATGCAAAGTACTTCTCCTTAGCCCTGGCTAGCTGCATAGATAATGAATGAACCATTGTAACACACACCCCCTATGCAAACCAAAAAGCCCCGTGCGCATGCGTATCGTATGACGAAACGGGCGAGCCCCCAGATATGCTAATAAGCTGCGATCACGCTATGCGAATGAATCACTTGGGTTCGTCAACTCCATTGGCTCAATGCATATATCGACCCTTGCAATAACTAGACCAAGGGACCGCCTGAAAAAAATTCCATCTGTTGAGAATAGCTTTCAGTCATTTTCAGTATATTTGTCAAATATTCATCATTTATCTTAAAATAATGATAGAAGTATACAATCTCGTCATAATCCTTGATATTTTGCTGTATTATCGTAAGGATTTTTTATTAAGAATGGCTAAATTTTGTGGAGAACGAATCGAATGTATTGATACGATCCTCTTCGTGGTGTTTTCGTGATCGGACAAAGTTTGTTGAACCTGTACTACTCCTTTTCAGCGGACAGGAGAGAGAAAGAGAGAGAGAGAGGGAGGGAGAGAGGGAGAGAGAGAGAGAGACGGACAGAAAGCTAGAGACGGAGAGAGAGTAATTATTTAACATCATTTTTAGATGAAAATATGGGCATAATTATGGATTACATGTAATCTGTAAAACAAAATTTAGTTAATTCGCAGCAAATGTTAACAATCTTACAAGTTATACAATATACAGCAATAAGGTCTCCTAATTATACACCCGAGTTAAGAAAGAGAAAAAAATGACCCTATGCAATTCGCAAAGGTCTATCAACTCGTCGAATATTCCAAAAAGAATGGATTGTAATCCATTATTTTGTTTTTGAAAACCCCATTATTTTGACATTGATAATGATCTTGCCTATAAAAAAAAATTAATGTGATTTTATTTCCCCTATATTTTCAAACATTTATTCAGTACAAGCACACCTTCTCAATATTTTGTTCTAATGAAATGCAATAAAACAGCAATCTTCCCAGTGTATGGATTCGCTAAAAAGATAAAGAAACAAACAAACAGATGACTATATAGGCCTACATACTAGTAGTAATTAGTATACAGGCATCAAAATTCACAAGTATATTCCTCACAGTCCTCTCTCTGATAATACATTCACATTGAAAATGAAGTGCTCAACCATAGTAAAAATAGAAGTAGAAGATAACATGTTTAGAAATATCCAAATATGTTCGAATCATGCTGCATATCATATCGATAGGCCTACACCAATCGAAAAGCAAAACATATAGATCATCAAAATAATGAAATTTCCCCAAATATGTAGAAAAAAATAATGACAACACTTGCTTCTTTTTTTTGCATCACCACTTTTGTCTCATTTGATTTGAATGTTTTTCTTTCAATCAGATAACATAGTAGCTTGGTCTTCATCTTTATTTAATTGCTAAGTAATTATGTTCAAGTAAAGACCGTTTCCCCAAAAGAAACGAGTAACAATTCCAAGAGCTCCTTTCGTTTTCTTACTAGTGTAATCACTCATCGAGCTCCAATCAGCTGACTAGGGTCGACAAACTTTCTCAAAAGGTAAACATGGCATGAGGTGAGCACGAGGTCGCCTGTTGCCGTCTAGCCAATCAGAATGCTCAGTCAGAGACACCGCCTCCAACTTAGATAATGCATATTCATAAAGCGATCAACCAATCCGATCAGCTATAGCAACCAAGCCCATTTTTGTAACCAATCAGATGCCTGTAGTTCCATATCACCCTGGATGTTGTGGTTATACACAGTACTTGAAATCAGCTGTAGACGATTGTTTTGTTTAATATTAGTAGTCGTATTTCAGATGTATTTAAAATGTTGTGTATTAAAATTACGGAGGCGAATTTGTTCTTGTTGTTTAGGGTTAGTTTTATAAACAGCACCTATCACTGTCTGAGATTTTAGAATAGACTTATCTACTATTTATAGACAATATAACCTATCAGGATATAGACGCAAGCGCATGAAACATATAAAGAGAAGAGATAAAGAGACGTATATGAAATAAAGAAAGACGAAACGACTGAACCAGCCCTTAAATAAGGCTGAATGATCGTGTATTTTTCAGCTTTTAATGGTATGAATAAAACGGTGCTTATAAAGCGCTTTCCGCCGAAGTCTCTAAGCGATAGTGAGGCCGTCGAGAATCATTAGGGATTAGGCCATCGCGCCATATTGCCAGATCTAATTTTATAATCGAATGTTTTGAAGCCTGACGGCCTTAAATTCCTCCGATTTATAGGGGGGGGGGGGGGGGGCTCTCGATCAGACAGAATCTGGGTTAGTATGAGGTTGAGCAAGGGGAAGGACGAACAATAGTGACCAGTTTCACACAGTTAGCACATGTCCCAAATGACCCCCGAATATCCACAGAATTTCAAAACACGAAGAGGTCCCACTTTGTTCATTTTGAAATAATCACTTCTACAGCGATGGAGGTGCTGCATAAATAGCCATTGTTTCCCAGTTTCAAAGAATACTTCCACCGGTATATTATGGAGTGCACTGCTTATTATGTATAAATGAATAATGATTACATAACTTTCATGAGCACGTATTCCAGTACTTTGTCTCCGTGTGTTTCTATTTTTCGGTTTAGTAGGCTGGCCGGTCGCATACAAATTTCTCATCACAGCCGAATTTCAGTCCCAGTCCGCCTCTGGTACGTTTGTAGGTTTTCGTAGGAAAAATAACCTGTTCTGAAAGCGTGTTTGTGTAAAGACCAGGAAATTGGTTGGCGCCTTCTCAACATTAGAGGGCGACAATTCATCTCACAAGAATTGGTGAAATAAAGTTTGGCCCACGTACTGGCTAAATAAAAAAAAGTATGGTGCAACACGTTTGGCGTGAGATCATTCTCACTTTCAAAACATGACATAATTTAGAAAACTCCTTGCCTGTAATCATGGTCTACATGAGAAAGAAGGTGAAAATACACAGTTTCTACTCTTTGATGATTCACTTTGATGCACCATGAATAATAAAAACTTTTGATGTATAAAATTTTAAAAGATTTTTAAAAGATATTAGGTAACCTTTTCTCAAATTCTGAAACAAAATCCTGGATTTAGCTCATGCTGAAAATTTGAGTGAAAACAGACCATTAATAATGATACAAATTAGGAAAACGATCTAATCGTTTCCTTAATTCTCCCAACTGTATTATTACAATTAAATTGCATTTTAGATGTATGTGTAGTACTCCAGTGCATGACGGGGGTGGTACTTTATTAACTTCACGATCTCACGAGGAATAAACTACACTATTAAACAATCGGGTACATATAAATAATATCAACGATTTATTATAGATAATCAACACCGTATTATCAAGGGTCGTATATATAATCGGTCTTGTACACATAATAACCAATGTTTCCGGAGGGAAGAACGTCCTAGGACGGCAAATAATTAACATACAAATAACAGTGTTCATAGTAAACGTAATCGTCTCGAGGGAACCACCTCGGAGGTATAATATCCGTCACGTTCAAAATTGAATGCAACAATATAATCAATAATCAAAAACAACAAATGTCAATCATCAAAAATCGAGTACAAAAATGAAGATCGTTAATTAGTTCAGCAAAGCGTTCAATGAAAACAAACAATCAAACCAAATCAGCATTACCGAGGTCAGGCGATTACGATGCTAATGATGATGGGGATGAAACGATGATGACGACAAAGACGTAGACGGCGATGGTGACGAAGACAAAAATGAAGACAGAGATGATGGTGAGCACTAATTTTTTTTTTTTTTTGGGGGGGGGGGGGGGGGACGGGGGTCACTTGCCCCCTGTGCCCCCTGGACCCGTCCCTGTATACATATACAAGTTTAAAATCGTGACATTTGGTCACTACATAAATTATGTAAATTGTCACAAAGCAATGAATTGGCTCTATATATCATTCCAGACATTTAAGTGTTGAAAGAATTTTAAAAGCCTGTTTAATGTCTTATTTTCATTGAAAAAACGGTTGGGAAAATGAAAAAATTAATTGGTTGGGAGAACTTACTGCTAGAGGGTGTTGCACAATGACGCCTTCAAAGAAAATCATAAATCTTTGTGGTTTGAGAGTTTGAGGATTGTTTGCATGTTAGAGGGTTAGTACAGTAGAAGGAATATAATGAGTAACATTTTAAAAAAATTACTCAGTTTTTTCATCAACCTTCAACAATGTTACCGAGTCACTTTAAAGCAGTCGATACAAGTCATCTTTTATATACCGAATTTACCAAAAAAACTACGAAGAATGTTTACCTTATCCTTTACTTGAGTACAGACTGGTTAAAACATCACAGAAAATCTGAGACACTGTCTGTAAAATCGCTAGAAATTTGCCTGAATGTTAAGATCATTTTGGGAATCGCACACACATTGCACTGTATTTTGTAACCACAAAGAAACTTTTTACACGTAAACCAACGGGCATCTTTTAAAAAGACTATTAACCGATAGGCGGGAATACGGGCATCTTTTAAAGACTATTGACCAGTAGGCGGGCATGGCTATTAAATGACGACTCTAATTTCGACCAATCAGATGCCAGATTTCTAAAGAGAGGTATATATTATTATTATGGATGTGATGGTTCTTTTACCTGACTGCTAAGAAAGCAGTAATGCTTGTAAGTTAGCAATTAGACGGCCGACGGCTTTAGGTCCTCTCCAAGGGACCTGGTAATGTGGATCAATGCCTTACCAAAGGGCACTAGCGCATCACCTTGGTTTCGAACCCGGGTCACCGGATTACGAGACCACTGCTCTATCGACTGAGCTATTATCTTTATTGTCTATAAGGCTTCCAAATGGTACAATCCAAGTGGTACAATGTCGTTACCCTCAGGGTAAAACGACAAAGAAGTTTGATTTCTTGTTAAAATCATTTGCATGAATAGAAATAGATGATTTGTGTCAATAATATTAGATGGAAGATCTTTTCAAAATATTATTCTTATTTACAGCACGTATAGACTCAAGTATGTTTTCATTTCAGAAGGACCCGTTGTCTTTATAAAAAAAAAAAATTGCTATTTACAAGAATATAAAGATGTTTTGGGCCAATTTGAGAGGAGGCTTTTTTTTAATTTTCCATCAAACTAAGCGAGAAGCAAACTCAAAATGGACTTTTATTTGATAATTACGACACACAAAATATGGGGTCTCTCTTGCCAAGCGTGTAGCCCCCCCCCCCCAACAAAAAAGCACAAGAAGAAAAAAAAAGAGGTGGGAAAAAGGGGGGCAAGAGAGAATTTTTGTGAGTTAAAGGAGAAAGGAAAACAATTAAAGAAAATTAAACAACGATAGAAGAGAGGTGCGAGAGCACGAGGAATTGCATTTCTTTTAAAAAAATAATTGCATTTTTTGTAAAAGAATAATGGGATAACAACACAGTTTATACACTTGAGATAATTTTTGCAAGTATTACTGGAGAAGTACCAGACAACCGTCTGTGTGCATTGTGCAGCAACAAAGCTATTACGACGTCCCGCGACGTGACAGATCACTTTTCTCTAACTTCTAACCAATCAGAAGGCCTCGTTTTTTCCCAGGAAGTGCCGGTGGACATTAATGCGCCTAATGTGGTTCTCAAATTTCAAAAGATCCCTACTCTTGGAGGGGGTAGGAGAAAGCAATTTTACGTCATATTACTCCAGGAAGTGCCTGAAAAAGCGCCTAATGTGGTTCTAAAATTGCAAATGCTTCCTACTCACGGAGGGGGTGACCCAACTCCGTCGACAAATGTCCATTTACCATTCTCATAAGTGCCTTTCTTTAATCCATAGTGAGTGCTTCTTTTCAGGTATAAGAAATAGATGTCTTATCCTTTTCGATAAGTGTCCCCTTTTCTTCTCTTTTTAAACGTGCCCCTAATTCAAAGTGACTTAGAGCAATTTCCCCCAAAGCTCGCTTGCTACACTTACTCGCATTCATAGACGATATAATTATGTTACTTATCAAAGGTCTTTTCAGTCTTCCGTTATGAAAATGTGAGTATAACCCCATCAGGATTGGGTTTTGTTCTCTTTATAAGATGTAATTGTTTGCACTGCGACCTCACAAATCCTTTTTTCTCTCGCTCGCATATGAATATTCAGACCATCACACCCAACTGCAAGTATGATACTTACACAAAATATTGTATGATGTATAAAGAGAAATAAATATTGAAAGCATCCCAGTTAATGTAACCACAACGTAGGGGTATATTATACCAATGACTAACAAATTGTATATTTTCGCATTGAGACTGCCCTTTGTAGGTGCCCTTCTTTTTCCAGAAAGTGCCCTTTTTGTTGGTCCCGTCTCCCACTTTGGAAGTCGCTCCGACTCCCCTGCTCTTAGCATCATTAATCTCCGATCAACAATTGAATTTTCCACCGTCGGTCGAAGGTTTTATACCATCGGGAGGTCACGTGACGCCTTCGTGTCCAAGTTGGAACGCATCGTACTCTCAATACGACGTCGTGTAGTCATCGTGTGGCCTTCGTGTGACCTGCGGGTACACTTCTTATTATAAATTCACATCTTCGTGTTGCCTTCGTGTGTGGTTCGGGTGCCATCGTGTGACCTTCTGTAGGCATCGTACTCGCTTCGGCTATTAGTTGGCTGTTGACCAAGTTCGGGACCATCTTCGTGCGAAGTTCAAACTTCCTTCATCGTGTGTCCATCTTATGTCAACTTCGGGACAGTGTGACGCGGGCATAACAAAACAATTATTTTTACTGGACCCAAATTCTGGAACAGCCTGAATAACGAACTAGTTGAAAGCCCCTCCATTAATTCACTTAAACGAAAGCTCAGGTGCTTCCTTTTAAGTAAGTATGTATAAAGGTAATGTTGATGTCGCGCTGGATCGTACAGGTGGTCGTACAGGTGGTTATACAGACTTTGTTTTTGTTATTATACAATGCCATTGATTTCATAAATTTGCTTTCTCTTATTCTTCTTCTGCCTCTTCTTCTTCCACTTCTTTTCGTCTTCCTCTTCTTCCTCTTTCTTCCCTTCTTCACCTTCTCCTACTTATCACTATTATACTATTCTCTTCACTCTTTATTTCTTTTTTTGTTTCTTCTCAAATTCACTCTCCTTGTACGTCTCTAGAATCTCATACTATACTATTCCGTTTTCGCCTCCTATTATACCTTTTAAATCCAGACCTATTGTGTTACTCAGTACGGGAGCCTATTCACATACAAGCTATGCTTTTTATTTAGGCTCCCCACATTTTACATTGATCTACCCAGCCTGTTATATATACATATTTCAAAATTTCTCGTACTTATTTTTGGTACATTATATTTGAAATCTCTATTTTGTTATATATATATTTTTTCATGTGTGAAATCTATTCTTATATACGGCTGTATAAAAACGAAAAGAATATAAACTGTTTTTCTATGTAAAATGTGGAATAAATAAAACTTCAAGGTTAAGGGGGGTAAGGTTGCACACAAAAAATATCGGGAAGTCTTTGGGAACGGGTTCTAGGTCAATTACCCCCCGGAAAATTACCCCGCAGGACAATTAACCCCCGAGGACAATTACCTTATTATTATTATTGAGGGTAATTGTCGATGGGTTTGGGGGAGGGGGTCTTGTCCTAGGGGGTATTTTTTATGGAGGTAATTGTCCTATATGAGTTAATTTTGTGGATGGTAATTGTCATCGTGGGGTTGTCCTAGGGGATGACTTTTTTGAGGGGGGGGGGGAAGGGTTATTGTCCTGGGGGGAGGGGGAATTTTTCCGGGGGGTGATTGCCCAGGGGTAATTGTCCTGATACGATTGCAATAATCGATTTCAAATTTTGTGGCGAGAAATCCCGCTATTTCAAAGTCAAGACATACGTATTCTTTGTTTCCACTTTACTTTATTAACATGCAATTATATACACTCTCAGATATTATTAGCAAAAACAACTTAAGATACATGTTTTAAGAAATGTGTGTAGAAAGACGTGAATTAATAAATGCAAAGTGATTCCCTTTCTGAGAACATTCTACAAGTATATATATATAATTCCACTATTGTATCCTTGTATAAACCCATATACTATGGTATTGTTATGACTCGTTTGTATTCTTGCCTGACTGTACATGAGTGTATTTAACATTGCCTTGTATAAAATGTATTTAGTTGCTGATGAGCCTTCGGGCAAAACAGACTGTACAACACTTACTAATAAAGTTGAACCTTTTCAACCTCTATATCCATATATATATATATATATATATATATATATATATATATAATTATGTTTATACATATTCAATACATTTTGGATATCAATAACACGTTACAGTAGTCCTGCAAATCCATGAACATGGGAAATATATCAAAGAGAAATTCACCGACTTTCAGATGATTCAAGAATTTCTCAAGGCGATCAAAGAGCCTTTACAGAAGAACGATATTGTTCAATACAGCTCGAACAAAGAGAATACACTTCTCACAACATAACGAACAAGACTCCATTTCACTTTCCCTTATTCAGGTGTACTGCGCACCAACTGACAAACTCATTACAACACAGTCATTGATGGAAACGATCATTACAATATAGACATAAATGGAAAGAAATGTATAATAGAGTACAAATTGATAAGATGTAATAGTATAAACACTGTACAGGAGCATTGGATGTTTGAAAGATATACCTTGAAATAAATTGTGATTGTAGATAAGAATAAACCTTTGACATCTATTATTGATAAGATGTATACTGAGCATTGGATGTTTGAAATATATAACTTGAAGTAAATTGTTATTGTAGATAAGAATAAACCTTTGACATTTTATAAGATATCACATGGGCCTATATCCTATTCAGATCTACTGATCATAGAAAAAGCATAAACATAACGTACATTGCATCATTGTGATGGGAAATAGACACGCATTCTAGTGCTACAAAACATAACAATAATAATTCTGTAAAGCGAGAGATGTGTTCCATCAAACGACATTTTCCAAACCATTTAATGAAAAATCCTCTTTGTCTTACTATCCCCTGTCTACTCCTCTCTGTATTACTATCCGTCTTACTACAACAACTGTTGTATGCATGTCGTAAAGATGTCTAGATTACAGGTATACACAATATTTGATCTTGATTAGTTTAATACAAGTATATTATTACAACGAGATCGAAATTACTCTTACTGCATAAGTTTGACAAGAAATGACAATGGTAATTGAATACAAAAATATAAACACGAGATGGGGTAGACGCTCTCTCTACATACAGCAATGACAGTTGCATGCATGTCAACACATTTTATATGATTACATAACAAGTATTGTCATGATTAGTTGCATAAAGGAATCAATATTTAAATGAGACAAGGTTACTAATTTCTTTCATAAATATTATATTTACATCGACGACTGTTACATACATGCCACAAATAGACTAGATTGTATGTATACACGATCAAATCACGATTTGATATAAGAATATCAAAACGAGACCAAGGTTACAAATTCCTCCTTTTGTAATTTTGTATTATTATTATTATTATTATTATTATTATTATTATTTTTTTTTTTTTTTTTTTTTACTATACATCAATAACTGTTTCATGCATGTTACAAATTAGACTAGATTATATCAAAGTAAGGATCCTGATTAGTTGGATGTATCCGCACTGGAAAATAATGTAATGACAAAATATTTTAGGGTGATAAAAATAATAATAATAATAATAGCACCACATGTATGTTTCATGTGGTTATATGGTTTGAATGGATTTGTAAGAGAACATTGAGTATACAAACTGTTTTCTTGTTACAGTTTTACCACATTTACTTTCTGCAAAATATAATCATACTTCATAACATTGTATTTTCTTTAAACCTTTTATGTTCATGAAGAACGACAAACTCTCAGGATATACAACCATGACCAAACTCTTCAGTGAAGTATTGGCCATGCATGGCAAGTAGTTCAGGATATAGAAGTTATTAATAATTAATGTAAATCATGTCAATTCAAATCCAATGTGTATGGATGTTATATTTCCATTTGACTAAAGAGCAAAACAAAACAAAAAACATTATTCCAAAAAATAGATGATATGATGAATATGACATATTTACACACATGTACACTGTTCATATTATATATTTATCATATTTGTGCATGTACAACTTATCAAGAAATGACAATGTTCACTTATTGACTATAACGATTAGATTTAAACAAAATATGTTCAATACTTTGATGTCGAAAGCAATAATTTATATGATACGACAGAAATAATACTAAATCTTGTCTAGATCGAGTTTATACATTTAAATACATTCTACACATGGTGTTTTCAACAATATTTCTTGACAATGGATGACTTTTCGGTTAAACAGGAAAAAGTCGATACAAATTACTTTACTCGTAGTTCATGACATCAATCCTGGTATACCGGAAATTCTTACAGAAAACATGTATCACGATGATGAAGGATATATCAACAGATCCTTACGGATAAGATTCCTGATGATCTTGTTATGAAAGTACAATGCAATATATTATCATCATCATTACAATATAGTCAATATGAGTACACAGAAACCGGTTGAAATTGTATTAAACAATCAATTTAGATTTATTCCAATTCTTTTCGATCCATTTCATATTTCACATTTTACGTTCCACATTGTCAGTTCAATTTACCTGTAATGTAATGATAGTATTGTGGGTACACATAAGTTCACAATTAAATCAAATCACTTTTATTTGTTTGTAGTTACTTGTAAAATATGGACTTAAGTAAAATTAGAAAAAGGGAAATGAAGAATCCTATGGTAAAAGCATAGCTTGTTGGTTGTAGCGTGTATATCATACGCTCTTGGCTGTATTGCATAGATTGTTTTAACATTATAACCCATCTTATGGTTATCCTATTTACATCAACAGGAACCCCCTTTATAAGATTATGTAAAATGGTAAGGGTTCACAAGCCGTCAAACTTTGAAATGTGATTGAAATAAGCCCGCCCCCCCCCCCCCCACTCCGTGATAGGAGGGATACCATGCGTGTTACCAAAATGTCCGGTAAAGTGGTACTTTTCACGCATCAAAGTCCGGCTCGTAGTACACAAAATCCCGTTTTAAACACCGGACTTAAGGGGTGTTTTCAAAAGAAGGGAACATGCATATGCGTACCCTAAATAACACTGAGTGGGGGAGGGGGGGGGGGGGGGCGGGGAAATAAGTTTCTGGTTTTAATATATGTAAACTTATGGTATCCTAAGTAGATGTACCTATATTCAGAAATGAATAAATTTCATTAATTGAAATCTAAACAAAAAAAAAATCAATAAATTGCTGCCCTTAGCCATTTGAGATTTTAGTCGAGTCTTTTCAATGATACTGACAATTATTGATACTGAAACAATGAATGGAGGAGCTTAATTAGTCAATCAAGACAGGCAAGGGGGAAGGTATAATTTTTCTATATCATGCTTCCAGATTCGAGGAGAAAACAAGTGAGCCATTAATTTATTTATACATGTTTGAAAGACATTTTATACCAGTAAATAAAATGATGTTTACTTTGTGTTGCCTCGTTTCATCTTATTTTTCTTCTCTGTCCGGATTTCCTTGTGTTAAATCTATCGTTCTATCTTTTGATTCCTGCTTAATACTGGCCTCCTTCTATAATTATGCTCTCTCTCTCTCTCTCTCTCTCTTTACTAGGATATAATATGATGTACTTGCAGTAAGCACAAATGCTTTGCTTAGGTCAAAGTACTTTGAAGAGGCTGCATAGAATCAAAAATTTGCGCCGAAAATAAGTCGACCTTCTCCATATGCTTCAACATAATTATAAAGTTATTAATTAAAAGTATCTAGACACGGTATGATCAGTAATATTTGTATGATACTGTATTCAAAGCATTTTAACTTTAGATATCCTTCAATTAGTTATTCGGGACTTTCGGGTAGCCTGGTTACCTCCACAGTTGACAAGTTTAATTTTGAAGTCCGTAGTAGTCTGCTGCCATCATGAGGTCTGATGAGGGTCATCTTCCAACGTTGATACGTTGTTGCTTGACGGCCAAACCACATATTATGACCGTTATCGTCAGTCATCAACACACCTCTATAATGATAATAGAAACATAAGAATACCAGAAATGATATATACTGTATATGATGATGGTTTTCGAAAAAAAAGGACCTTTCAAATAAGCAAAGCATTTTTGCAGTTGAATTTGAAAGAGGTTAAATCGATATTATCTATTCAAATAATCATAGTTTGATTTGATTTCATGTGATGTTTAGGCCTATTTATTCCATATACATCAAAATATTTACATTTACTGTGTTATAACTTTAGATGTAGGATAATGACATGGGTTATACAGAAAAGGGGTTGTCTTATTGTATAAGCTTGAAGTGACGTCCTCTCGAAAATGAAAATAAGAATCCATACAATATGAAGCAATGCATGGAAACTAGGTTTGATTTGATTTTGATTTGATTTGATTCGATTTTCTTCTGCATTCATGTAAGTATACAGTTTTTCGATAACAATACTAATATAAAGTACAATAAGTATTTTTCTGACAATCATAAATAACTTTTACTAAACTCGCTTATAGATATATATTTATAAATCGTTATTTTCAAAAAAGAAATGATAAACTGTCATAAATACTAAATTTCCTCACACATTATAAAACATTATAAAATTATTTGCGGAAGAATGACTGTCATTGTAAACAGATTGCTTGATAATACGACAGCCCCAGACAAAACTCATGAAATATATTAACACATTTATTTTAGGTAGTGAGGAAGGAAGCAAGTTAAGAAGGAAGCAAGATAAACAAACAAAGCATAGAAAGAGAAGGGACAGAGCCGGGAGGGAGAGCAAGTAACATTAATTACAGTATTGGGAGGTGTACCTGTATATCAAGTCAAGTTGTGCATGTTTAAATAATCAACTTTTGGCATTTACTATTCATGACAATAGGCACATTCTTAAAATTAATTATAAGTTAAAAATTAGTTTAAAATAAGTGAAAATAAGCTTCCAGGGATTGAAATTCATGTAGGTCAGATATCGAACGAGTAAATAGTTTGCAATCAGTTATGTAGAATCAATTTTTATGTTTTAACATTTAAACTCAATCTGTAAGGCGATGGATTCATTCACATGTCTTCATTTGAAGAATAGAGAAATTATGTAAAATGCCAGGATATCATTTAGTAAAGCCAAAGTTAGATTTGAATTTGAATACTATTTGCAAGCAATTGTATATTGATAACTAAGTTTGTTCAAAAAGGTACTACAACTAGTCTAAGGATTAAATTTCAGGCAGGGAAGATTTTACATATATATACATGTATATGATGTCACTATCATGACCAAGGTAGCAGGCAGAGAAAGAGGAGACACAATATTATAGGCCTTCACTCCGTACCTATCACCTATCTTAATATCATTATTTGTTCATGAAATTTTATTTGTTGTTGTTTTTATTCAAGGATTAAGAATATACAGGCAGTTTAATTGAAAAAAAATACAGGCCACAAACAAGATAATGCATCTTTCCAATGTAAACTCGTTTATAAACTATACTAGACATTGCTTGTAAGAAGCATGTTTTATGTATCGAGTTTTTGCTATGGTGCTA
Source organism: Strongylocentrotus droebachiensis (assembly GCA_035222895.1). Taxonomy (NCBI): domain Eukaryota; kingdom Metazoa; phylum Echinodermata; class Echinoidea; order Camarodonta; family Strongylocentrotidae; genus Strongylocentrotus; species Strongylocentrotus droebachiensis. The sequence continues at coordinate 15,992 of JAVYIG010014834.1, read as the reverse complement.
GTGATTCGTTGGATATTCTTTCAAATGCAGTCCTGTATATTCAAACACATGGATATTACTATATTGTAAGAAGCATGTTTAAACTTTCTACTTTTCGCTACGGATTTAAGTAGAGTTTAATTTGCTGAGATGCATGGCTACATGGTCATTTGACACATTTCTTTAAGTAGAGCTATAGTTAAAGATAATGGAAATTATGCGTTCTTTCATCAGACATTAAGGTCATGTCGCTTAGGACGAAGTGTAATGAGCCTTTTTGCCTTATACATCATGGGCATGAAGGAAAATTACCTCTCTCTATGTTTGTTATATCATGCATAAAAGACAAGAACGGCATCATTTTAGATCAGAGGAAAAACATAATGGACCGCTGGAAAGAATATGGAACTGAGCTTTTCAAAAGACCAATTGATGAGCGTCCACAAACAGGGAAGGTCCCTATAATGGAACAAGAACCAGTGCTACTTCTTTCAGAAGTTGAACATGCGGTGAAGAAGCTCAGAGCAGGGAAGGCACCAGGAATTGATGGAATACCAGCCGAACTGGTGAAAGCTACAGGACCATATGGTATAAATTTCTCCACAAATTGTGTGCGAGCATTTGGACTTCTTGCCATTGGCCAGATGAATGGAACATACAGGAATTTGTTGTTCTGTTTAAATCTGGAGATCAAAAACTGTGCTCAAACTACAGGACTATTGCCCTTATCAGTCACACCAGCAAAATCTTACTCGTGATAATTGTTAACAGAATGAAACAAAAGTTAGAACAAGAGCAACCAGAAGACCAGGCTGCCTACAGAAAAGGCAGAGGGACCAGGGACATGCTTGTATGTTTGCAAGTTTTACTTGAGAAGGTGATTACCATGGATCAACAAGCTTTTATTATGTTCATAGACTATTCAAAGGCGTTTGATTCTGTATGCCACAACAAACTTTTCTCCATCTTCTTAGATATGGGTTTCCCAAAACACCTCGTCACTTTAATCCAATCTCTCTATGTAAACCAAAGAGCCAGAATCCGTTGGGATGGTGAACACACTGAAGAGTTTGAGATAGGAAAAGGTGCAAGACAGGGCTGCATCTTATCACCATACCTCTTCGTCACAAAAAGTGGGATGAGGGAAGCAGATATTGCGCACTATGGCATTAAATTTGGTGGCAAAAACATCTCAAATCTCAGATATGCTGACGACACAGCACTTATCGAATCTTCCGAAGATGGAATTGAAAGTCTCACACATGCAGTAAACGATGCCGGCAAGAAACTCAACTTACATCTAAATGTTAAAAAGACCAAACTCCTAGTTGCTGGTAAAACCTCAGATACCGATCGCAGCATCCAGATCGACGGGGAAACAGTCAAAGATGTGGAAATCTTCAAGTATCTTGGATCTACAAAGAACAGCGATGCCAGCTGTACCAGTGATATAAAGATCAGAATAGCTATAGCGAAGAAGAGAATGGTTGACCTGCATGTAATTTGGAATGACAGGAACATCTCAACCGGCCTAAAAATAAAACTGGTCAAAACCCTGGTTTGGAGTGCTTTACTTTATGGTGCTGAAAGCTGGACACTGCTCAAAGCCGATGAAAATCGCATCATGGCAGCAGAAATGTTGTTCTGGAGGAGAATGCTCAAAATCAGCTGGAAGGACAAAAGAACCAACCTCAGTGTCCTACAAGAACTAAACACAGAAAGAGATCTCCTTGGAAAAGTGGCCCGTCTCAAGATGGGTTACTTTGGACACATTCTGCGTGGCAGTGGGAGCCCCTTAGCAGCACAAATAATAGAAAGCCAAGTAGAAGGAAAAAGAAAGAGAGGCAGACAGAGAAAGCAGTGGTTTGATAACATCAAAGACTGGACAGGTCTCACATACTCAGAAGCCAAAAGATTAGCACAGGATAGAAACAAATGGAAAAAGACAATAAGAAGATGTCCAGATGTGGTCGCCAATCGCCAGCAACTGACGGCGGCAACCAGGTAGGTTATATTTCAGTTTCCGGATATCATTACACAGATCAAGAATAAACATATTGCTAGACGTGATCATTTTAATCAGGCCAGAATAAACACATTCAAGAAAGCTTAAATTATGTGTATTGTTTATTCTTGGGTTCCGATTGGGCGGAGTTAAATATGGCTAATACAAAAATAGCCTACTTTGAATCGATGGAATGCCAGAATTAGGGAGAAGAATTAATCGAAGGATGGGCATGTAATATAATTGTTATATCTTACCCCACCATGCTTAACGGTGACAGTCAGCTTGCCTTCACTGTTTACCTCATAAATCAGTGGATCCAGATATGCGTCGGTACAACACCGATCCAATCTATTGTAATAAAACAATACATTTCGGGGGGCACAATACATTATACACAATACACAATACAGAGATCATCAGATTATGTAAAATATTGTAAATTCTTCTATACAGCACCCTATCATCTAATCTTAAAAAATAGCCAACCCTGAGATGCATTCCAAACCTTAATGCAACTACCCTAACTAGTTTGGCAGTAATAACGATAGGTGGCTTGTGGGTCAAAGTGTTTGCTTTATTCAATTGTCTTTAATAACAACATTCAAATGTGTTAAATTAACGCTAGATTTCCTCTTATCATGCTTATAATCAGGTATCTAGGTTGTAGCACGTAAGCATAAATTATATGTCTAAAGGTAAGGAATAAATTAAAATCCACATTTTTATCTTAATATCGTTGTAAATAACCGATTTGAACGAATCAAGTGCCCAACCCAATTGTCAAATGTTAATGTACAGACTGAACACATTTTCTCATATAACTATGTAAATGAGCGTTCATCAGTAATAATAATAATAATAGCTCACATTTATAATGCGCCTAATACGTTGTTTCTAGGCGCGGAACATATTATTACCCCGGTCATCGGATTCAAACTTACCCGCAGCACAATGTATGCACATTTTCCACTCCCTGGGGAGTATTCAAAAAGATAATGAAATTAATATATGTTCATAACTTGCGTGATATGATTGATATTGCCTATGCCATTTATACATTTTAATATAACTATAACTAGTGCATTTCACATGATATGCAAATTAGCTTCCACCATTAAAATATCAAAAAATTGATATCGTCATCTTAAATTGCATCCAAGTCCACTCTTACAACAATAATTGAAAGCTATGTATTATGGGTCTCCAGACATGGTGGATTATTTTCTGATTTACATTGTAAATATTTAGCCATCATAATTATATGAAAATATAAATTCAAATTATAACTCATGATTTAAATACCAAAAAATGAAAACTTAATTTGCATATTATGCATAAAGTAATGTTTAAACCCATCTTGAAATGTATTCATCCTGTCCAGTGGGACAATGCCAGAATCCATTACATTATTTGAACTGATTTAACTGGGATCGTAGATGGCAGATTATGATAAAAATCTGATTTTTGATATCTCTCTGCCTTAAGCTTTTTTGCATATTTTGCAAACATTAATCCTAATATGGATTCAAAAACTTGTCCACCTTTTTCATTGACTTTGAGAACATTGCACTGAACACTTGATTTGTTCACATTGGTTATTTAAAACGATATTGAGATGAAAATGTGAATGTTAATCTCTTTATTGTTGTCTCTGAACAAAAAGCCAACAAAAACCCTACGATTGCATTGGCTGGAATGAAACGTATAAGACGCTATCTCGTTTTTTCAGCGGCTGGTTCAAAATTATCGAACATTTGTGGGGCTCCACAAATATTAGGAATTGTTATATTTATGAATATTTCAGCCGTCTGTGAACCGGTTTTGATCAAAGATGATTTTGTCATTTAAATTGTATGTTCTTTCAAATTTGACGCTCTGTTTTTCATTATCTCATACAAAATTATGTTGGGTAGCGCCCTCTTTACCAAAACTCAAGATCCCTATAAATTTTCTCAAACTTTTAGTATGTTGGTTAATAGAGTATTACATGTATTCCTAGTTCACTGAAATGGGATAAATTCTTTTGCATTTTTTAAAAATTGATTGGTCCTGATGGAATATCAGTATTTATCTTGAAATTAAGCGCCATTGAAATTGTTCCCACCTTCAATTACTTATTCAACAAATCAATGAAAACTGGAAAATTCCCGAATCCTTGGAAAACAGCTAAGATTGTGCCTAACTATACATAAGAATGGCGATAAATCCTCCCTTGGTTAGTTCAGGCCAATTTCGATATTGCCCTTTGTGTCAAAGATTTTAGAACGAGTTGCACAACACCAATTACTAGAGTACTTGCATGAAAATTATATTTTGTGTAGGGATTCAGACGTAAGCATTTAAAAACATTTACCCTAGTATAGGTCACAGATGCTTGGCTTCAGGCCATGAACGATTCTTAATACATAGGTAATGTATTTGTCAACCTGCGAAAAGCATTCGACACTGTCGACCATCAAATTCTTATGAAGAAAATGCATAACATCGGTATCAAATGTCCATTCACTGGCTAGCTATCTAAGTGGAAGACATAGCTATCTAAGTGGAAGAACATGTAAAACCCTTGTAAATCATTCTCTTTCATCTTCCAAATTCATGTCGTGCGGGGTCCCGCTAGGGTCGCTTTTAGGGTCCCTCTTATTTATTATATACGTTAGTTAAAGATCTTGCCAAATAAATCAAGCAATCTAAAGTTAGATGCAGACGACACGGTGATATATTACTCTGATACCTCAGTGCACAAAATTGAGTCAACTCTGAGCAGTGACCTACTTCTATTACACCAGTGGATGAAGGAAAATAGACTAAGTGTATGAATAAACTGTTTGTATGTTGATTGGTAGTCGATTCATGCTGTCAAAAGAAAAGGAACTTAATAAATGTCACCCTCTGTAAGACCAGAATTCATGAAGTGGAAAATGTCAAGTACTTAGGTGTCATTTGTGATGAGCAAATTAAATGGAGCATTCACAGTGATGAGATGGTGAAAAAATAGGACAAATAGTAAGCTTTTTTTTAAAATTAAGAAGCACCTTGAATGAATCTATATTAAAACTAGTATATAATGCAGTTGTTCTTCACAAATTTGACTACGGAGATGTTGTATATGGTTTGGCCTGTTAATATTTAATTGAAAGATTACAAAAGCTTCAAAATCGTGCTGGGCGTTTGATTTTACATATCAATCGTGACTTTCATATACCCAATTAAGAAATTCACCATGCCCCTAACTGGGAATCGTTACACGACATGAGAAATCGGCATTTGCCAGCTTATGTGGGGGGAGGACTTTCGCAGTCCTCTCTTACAACTACCACTTTGTAAAGTTTAAGCACTCATAACTGTGTGTTGTACCTTCTTTATATCCTTTAATTTAGTCACAAATTAAAGTCATGTTTGATATTTATGTTTATGGTTAATTCCATAAATTAGTGACCCACTTTGTGACATTTTTAGTGTCCCACTTACATAAGGAACCCACACGTATTTGTGGCTCTGAGTAAAAGCTTAAATAGTGGAGTGAGATTGAAAAGTGATTATTGGTGTCAGGATGCGATATTATGCTTGGAAATTACTTTACAATCTCACTCCACTATTCAAGCCTTTACTCAAAGCCACACATACTTGTGGGTCCCTAATGTAAGTGGGACAGCAAAAATGTCACAAAGTGGGTCCCTAATTTATGGAATTACACAAATGCTTTCTGGACCCCATGGAAGACCAGTAGTGTCGTGCCTGGCACAACTGAATATGGTTATCCAGCCGTTTCATTCCTACTTATGTATATACTTGTATTGTATGTTTGTTTCCGAACGGAAAATAAATACTACTACTACTACTACTACTACAGTCAAAGGTTACCAACATGTGTCGTTCCACAATGTGTTGTACATGTAGATTTGTAAGATTTTGACTATAATGTGGCAATCATTACCCTTGGAAATCAATATGAGACTCACTCTATGCTTGTCAGGTGTGGATGGGTCTTCATGAGTTGGATGATCTCAACTGTCTTCTTGGTATACAGGTCAATGTGGGTCATGGACAGCTTGCTGAGCCGAGGACATGATGCTATCACCGCCTTGCAGAATGACACGGTATCATTCAGTGCAGTAGACGGTGTATCAAGCGAATCTCCCTGGATGTGAAGGTGAGATAGATGATGGAATGGAGAGCAGGCCATTGTGACGACATATGGCGATACATTCTCCTCCGACCAGCCCAGTTGGAGTTTTTGAACTCGGGGACATGAAGTATGAAGTCCAAGATTCCACAGACTGGTCACATGCTCACCATCCACAGACAGCTCATCTACTGAGGTTATTTGATGAGTCTACATGAAACAACAGCGGTGCAAAAAAAAAGCTCGATCACTATATATTATGCTATAAAAGGAAACCCAACACATAACATGACTCATTATTGTTTTAATAAAGTAATTTTATTGTTCATATCATGCCCGGTAAAAATTCCACTTTTATACAGTAATAAAATTTAAAGGGTTTTCATCACTTTAAAGTAAGAAGAAATAAACAAACGCGTAGTTTTTGTGGAAAATGGGAGACACAATACAGTTTTTTTGAACTTTTGGATGCCGAGATTATAAATGATAAAGAGAATCTTCCATTGACAGTACAGTTATATTCGATGCCGTTCCGTATGAACTATAACCGATTTATTTTTCCAAAATATTAAAAATACCTCTTTGTTTTCCATGTTAGTGATCCAGCAGCTTATGTTCCATTAGGCCTAAACGTGTATTGCCCCCCCCCCCCTTTACAAAAAAGGTTTGTCTTTCATAAGACTCTAGAAAAGTTGTTTGCGGTATTTTTTTAGATACAAATCAATTAGAGGATTACCCCCTGTATGACAAACACAATCATGACCGCTTTGTCAATACAAGTTTTCTTGCTTTTTTCATCGACGTTCAAAATTTCTTAACGTTTTTATTTTTTACTCCCTTTTTCTGAAACCTTCGTAAAATGTTTCTTTAAATTTGTCTTTTTTCCACTAACATGACCAAAGCCAATTTAATAACGTGTGTTATTATCCTCCTTTGTGATATTCGTTTAGCCAGGCTTAAACAAATCATTCAAATGATTTCACATTAATGAAAGTTACACATTTCATGATGAAGAAATAAGCAACAAAAATCTCTACAGGAAATCTCTACAGGAAATAGCTAACGGCATTCATTCATTAATCGATACCTAACGAGCTTTAATAAAATATGCATGGTTAAACTTCATCCCAAATTGAAAAAAATTGATATATAAAATCATGCATAGATTTACTAAACATCCCGTAGTATGTCGTCTTAACTTGATTTCAAGGCAAAATACATTATACTTCCTGCAATTCCTTTATCATTCACATTTAGTCTGTCTAGTCTTTATGAACCCCTTCCTTTTGAGCTTGGAACAAAAAGAGGATTTTTATTTCAGTCTTGGAATAGTAAAGATACATACCAGTGTCTCTCCATCATCCATGTCAACTGGTCTGACTTCCCTCAAGCTGAGTGACTGGAGGCGTGGTAGCGAGAGGATGGAGCGTAGTCGACATGGAGTTATGGAAACATCCCCCATATTAAGCGTCTGGATCTGTGGAAAGACAATTTATCAGTTCACACCAAAGTAGAATTCCCAAGCTATCTATTTATCGTTTTTACTAAAATAAAAACCTTTTTAAATCACAGCTAAAATCAGATGAATCTGCATCTCATTAACTTTATCATTCACTAAGTCTGATTATTTCGCCTCTATTTCTGCTATAGTTCAAATGAATCAACTTATTATTAAAAAAAACATTTTAATACGCATGTCATGATTTAATTCAATAGAATAGAGGTATCTTTTTTTATCAATGAGATGACATTACATCAAAATGATATCTTCAAGAGAGTATGTTTTACTTTTTCCCCTTTGTTTTCATAAGCAATTTATTAATTATTCTAAATTCACTAGATACAAAAGGACACTCGCGTGAATACATAATGCTTCATATATCGTTTATTGGACAAGCACATGAGTTGACATTGTGCTTGCCATATTGTTGATATCAGATATATTTTACAAGAAAATTGTGAGAACAGTCTTAGGCAATAGTTGTTACCTGGTAACTTGGTCATGTGGAATAATGTTAAAATCAGTTATATCATGATTTTATCACATTAATCGGTTCGTAATGCGTTGTAAACGAAAAAAACATTATGATCCAAATACTCGTGCATGGTAACATAAATTATTTATCTACTGTTACAAACTATTAGTTGAAGAATACATCAGAAGAACTTTTCATTTGATTATTTTAGTTAATCAATTTTTATGAATTAATTACCTTTATTTATAAAATCGAAGAGATGAACACCGCGGTATTATGCTTGGTTATTCAAAGTAGGCCTATTAGAATCTAACATTTCTACATTACCCAATAGTAACGAATAACCATCTGTCTATAGTCAATAATATACAAATAATACACAGCAGTGAGGGCATTAGTAAGAATTACCCACACAAGGTACCTTGTGTGGGTAATTTTATGATGCGCGAACAAAATGATGTGTATTATTTGTTTTATAAAATTATGACTTGGATCCTTGTTATTTGATCAATCACCCTCATATCAAACTCAAAGGCCCGAATTCACAAAGGAGGTTTAAATCTAACCCATGGTTTAAATCCTCATTTACATAACCCAAAGGTTTAAAATAAGCGCAAATTTAGGCGTACCTTGCCTTGCGCGCGTCTAATTTGGACCTCTGACTTGTGTCGCGCTTATGATAGCAACAACAAGCTAGATGTGTTAATGACCGGTCATTACCCAAATTACGCGTTAGGCAAAATAAATGCCTGGTCACGTGTACGCTTTCAACCAATCATTTGATTAGGATTTACGTCATCATCTTATAATGATAACTATATAACAAGTTATGTATTGAATACATGTGTGTTTAAAATAAAAATCCTAGTGATTTTTAAGATACATATATATTTTTAATTCCATATTTACATTAAGTGAGGAGGGGCATCATTCTCCTTAAATTGAGTACGTAATGTTTCAAACTTTTCAATCCTTAAAAAATGGGCAAACATTCTAATATCTCTATCTGATTATATAAAGATCTAAGAAATTGCTAAGTAAGATCAAGAAATAATAAATACAAGAAAATAGTTTACGAGAAAAACAGGGGCTGAGAAAGCGAAAGACAGAGAGCTTGAGAGAGAATGAGAGAGAGAGAGAGAGAGAGGCATAGACATATATAAAGAGATAGAGATGGAGAAAAAAGGCCCAAAGAGAATTGGGTGTGATAAAAAGAAAGACGAGATGAATAAAAACAAACAAATGTAATTAATTATTCAATGTACCGGTAGCGTTATAATTTATGTTGTCTTAGTTTACCTTATTTTAGTTAAGAAAGTGATATTTTTGTGATTGTAATAATTATGTACAGCGCCACGAGCGTCAGAGCCTGGCGGATACCGGCGCTATATAAATATTCATATTATTTATTATTAATAATTCGTTTTATACACACTTTTTATGAATCTATACCATTTTGACACCAAAGATCATTCTATTCAAATGATTTGTTTCCCTGTAAGCATTGCCAAACTATTATATTGATATGAGAGTGCTCGTTTATAATGTGAATAAAAAAGATTTCTTTTTAAAAAGTGTGAAAATACAGTTACCCCAAAAGTTGAATTTGAAGAATGCAAAACTATTTGGAACAAATCGTTTCCAATTCAATTCTTGTTTGGTAAACCTTTGATTTTGACGCCTCAGTGGCCATCGTCGAGTAGAACTCATCACTCAGCTTCAGACGATTCAGATTCAGTGATCGAAGATTTGGCATAGAGCAGAGACCTCTCGCGTAATGAGAGGATGCAGCAGAACCAAGATCTTCGTCCATGTGCTCTAGCTTCTCAATCTGGAGATGGGACAGGACAGGTTGAATAGAGTGAACAGTATCATCAAGTATAGACAATGTGATTTTTGAGCGTCATTAATGTAAAATCATAAACCTCTAATTAACTTTTAAAGCAAGACAAAGAGAACTAGAGAGGGAGAGAGGGAGAGAGGGGGGGGGGGATACAAACAAAAAGGGAAATGAAAATGTTATATTCGTCTATTTACAATGCACATGTAGAATTAGTATAATGGGACTATTCGCATACTATAAGTACTTTTTGTTTGGTATACCTTTGATTTTGACGCTTTAGTGGCCATCGTTGAGTAAAACTCTTCACTCAACTTTTCACTGCTGTACAGACCCAGTGATCGAAGATTTGGCATAGAGCAAAGACCTCTCGCGTAATGATAGGATGCAGCAGAGCCCAGATTTGCGTTCGTGTGCTTTAGCTCCTCAATCTGGTGATGTGATAGGACAGGTTGAATAGATTGAAAAGTATCATCAAGTATAAACGACATCAGGGCCGTAGCCAGAGCTTAATGTTTATGGGGGGGGGGGGAGGGGCACATACATGTAATTGATCGACGTCCTGGGGAGCGGTCTAAAAAAGTTCAACCGATCTTGGAAAATATTTGGGGGGCATGTGCCTCCCCCCCCCCCGTTGCCCCCCCCCCCCCCCGTGGCTACGGGCCTGGACGACATGTCTGATTAAAATATTTGTCAGCGTCATTAATGTAAAATCATAAACCTCTAATTAACTTTTAAAGCAAGACAAAGAGAAAGAGGGTGATACAAATAAAAAGGGAAAAGAAAGTGTTATATTCGTCTTTTTACAATGCACATGTAGAATTAGTATAATGGGACTATTCGCAAACTATAAGTACTTTTTTTTTAAAGCAACATATTATAGAATAAATAATGTTATACTCGCTTTAATTAATCTATATCATTGTATCAACAAACTTTTGTTCTATTCACATAATTGTTTTCCTTGTCAATATAGCCAAACGAATATGAGAGTGCTCGTGACTTATGTTTACAAAGATTTCTTTTTAAAAAATGTGAAAATACAATTACCCCATATGTTGAATTTGAAGAAAGCACAAATATTTCGAAACAAATTGTTTCCAATTGAAATCGTGTTGGGGTATACCTTTGATTTTGATGCCTCATCGGCCATCGTCGAGTAGAACTCATCACTCAGCTTCACACGGAACAGACCCAGTGATCGAAGATTTGGCATAGAGCAAAGACCTCTCGCGTAATGAGAGGATGCAGCAGAACCGAGATATGCCTTCTTGTGTGTTAGCTCCTCAATCTGGTGATGTGACAGGATATGTTGAATAGAGTGAATAGTATTATCAAGTATAGACGACATGTCTGATTAAAGTATTTGTCAGCGTCATTAATGTAAAATCATAAACCTCTAATCAACTTTTAAAGCAAGACAAAGAGAAAGAGAGAGAGAGAGGGGGGATACAAATAAAAAGGGAAATGAAAGTGTTATATTCGTCTATTTACAGTGCACATGTAGAATTAGTTTAATGGGACTATTCACAAACTATAAGTACTTTCTTTTAAAAAAAAGCAACGTATTATAGGATAAAAAAAATTATAATCGCTTTTTAATTAATCTATATCATAGTTGCAAAAAAGTTTTGTTCTATTCACATAATTGTTTTCCTTGTCAAAATAACCAAACGAATATGAGAGTGCTCGTGACTTATGTTTACAAAGATTTCTTTTTAAAAAGTGTGAAAATACAATAACCCCATATGTTAATTTTGAAGAAAGCATAAATATTTCGAAACAAATTGTTTCCAATTGAAATCGTGTTTGGGTATACCTTTGATTTTGACGCCTCATCGGCCATCGTCGAGTAGAACTCATCACTCAGCCCCACACAGTCCAAATTCAGTGATCGAAGACTTGGCAAAGAGCAGAGACCTCTAGCGTAATGAGAGGATGCAGCAGAACCCAGATCCGCGTATCTGTGCTTTAGCTCCTCAATCTGGTGATGTGATAGGACAGGTTGAATAGAGTGAATAGTATCATCAAGTATAGACGACATCAGGGCCGTAGCCAGAGTTTGATGTTTGGGGGGGGGGGGGGGAGGGGCACATACATGTAATTGATCGACGTCCTAGGGAGGGGTCTAAAAAAGTTCAACCAATTTGGAAAAAATTGGGGGGCACGTGCCCCCCCCCCCCCCCCCCCCGTGGCTACGGGCCTGGACGACATGTCTGATTAAAGTATTTGTCATATCATTAATGTAAAATCATGAACCTCTAATTAACCTTTAAAGCAAGACAAAGAGAAAGAGAGAGAGAGAGAGAGAGGGGGGGGGGGGGTACAAATAAAAAGGGAATTGTAAGTGTTATATTCGTCTATTTACAATGCACATGTAGAATTAGTATAATTGGACTAGTCGCAAACTATGAGTACTTTTTTTTTAAAGCAACATATTATAGGATAAATAATTTTATACCCGCTTTTTAATTAATCTATATTATTCTATAACTTTTGTTCTATTCACATAATTTTTTTCCTTGTCAATATAGCCAAACGAATATGAGAGTGCTCGTGACTTATGTTTACAAAGATTTCTTTTTAAAAAAGTGTGAAAATACAATTACCCCATATGTTAATTTTGAAGAAGGCATAAATATTTCGAAACAAATTGTTTCCAATTGAAATCGTGTTTGGGTATACCTGTGATTTTGATGCCTCATCGGCCATCGTCGAGTAGAACTCATCACTCAGATTCACACGGAACAGATACAGTGATCGAAGATTTGGCATAGAGCAGAGACCTCTCGCGTAATGAGAGGATGCAGCAGAACCCAGATCCGCGTATCTGTGCTTTAGCTCCTCAATCTGGTGATGTGATAGGACAGGTTGAATAGAGTGAATAGTATCATCAAGTATAGACGACATCAGGGCCGTAGCCAGAGTTTGATGTTTGGGGGGGGGGGGGGGGGGGTGGGGAGGGGCACATACATGTAATTGATCGACGTCCTGGGGAGGGGTCTAAAAAAGTTCAACCAATTTGGAAAAAATTGGGGGGCACGTGCACCCCCCCCCCCCCTCCCCCGTGGCTACGGGCCTGGACGACATGTCTGATTAAAGTATTTGTCATATCATTAATGTAAAATCATGAACCTCTAATTAACTTTTAAAGCAAGACAAAGAGAAAGAGAGAGAGAGAGAGGGGGGGGGGGGGGTACAAATCAAAAGGGAAATGAAAGTGTTATATTCGTCTATTTACAATGCACATGTAGAATTAGTATAATTGGACTAGTCGTAAACTATGAGTACTTTTTTTTTAAAGCAACATATTATAGGATAAATAATTTTATACCCGCTTTTTAATTAATCTATATTATTCTATAACTTTTGTTCTATTCACATAATTTTTTTCCTTGTCAATATAGCCAAACGAATATGAGAGTGCTCGTGACTTACGTTTACAAAGATTTCTTTTCAAAAAGTGTAAAAATACAGTTACCCCATATGTTGATTTTGAAGAAAGCACAAATATTTCGAAACAAATTGTTTCCAATTGAAATCGTGTTTGGGTATACCTGTGATTTTGATGCCTCATCGGCCATCGTCGAGTAGAACTCATCACTCAGATTCACACGGAACAGATACAGTGATCGAAGATTTGGCATAGAGCAGAGACCTCTCGCGTAATGAGAGGATGCAGCAGAACCCAGATCCGCGTCCACGTGCGTTAGCTCCCCAACCTGGTGATGTGATAGGACAGGTTGAATAGAGTGAATAGTATCAAGTATAGACGACGTGATTTTTGAGCGTCATTAATGTAAAATCATAAACCTCTAATTAACTTTTAAAGCAAGACAAAGATAAATAGAGAGGGAGAGAGAGAGAGAGGGGGAGGGGATACAAACAAAAAGGGAAATGAAAATGTTATATTCGTCTTTTTACAATGCACATGTAGAATTAGTATAATGGGACTATTCGCATACTAAAAGTACTTTCTTTCTTTTGTTTAAAGCCACATACTATTTATAGGATAAATAATTTATAGTCGCTTTCTAATTAATCTATATCATTCTATAACTTTTGTTCTATTCACATTATTTGTTTTCCTTGTCAATATAGCCAAACGAATATGAGAGTGCTCGTGACTTATGTTTACAAAGATTTCTTTTCAAAAAGTGTAAAAATACAGTTACCCCATATGTTGATTTTGAAGAAAGCACAAATATTTCGAAACATATTGTTTCCAATTGAAATCGTGTTTGGGTATACCTTTGATTTTGATGCCTCATCGGCCATCGCCGAGTAGAACTCATCACTCAGCTTCACACGGAACAGGTTCAGTGATCGAAGATTTGGCATAGAGCAGAGACCTCTCGCGTAATGAGAGGATGCAGCAGAACCCAGATCCGCGTCCACGTGCGTTAGCTCCTCAACCTGGTGATGTGATAGGACAGGTTGAATAGAGTGAATAGTATCATCAAGTATAGACGACATGTCTGATTAAAGTATTTGTCAGCGTTATTAATGTAAAATCATAAACCTCTAATTAACTTTTAAAGCAAGACAAAGAGAAAGAGAGAGAGAGAGAGGGGGATACAAATATAAAGGGAAATGAAATTGTTATATTCGTCTATTTACAATGCACATGTAGAATTACTATATTGGGACTATTCGCAAACTATAAGTACTTTTTTTTAAAGCAACATATTATAGGATAAATAATGTTATACTCGCTTTAATTACTCTATATCATTGTTACAACAAACTTTTGTTCTATTCACATAATTGTTTTCCTTGTCAATATAGCCAAACGAATATGAGAGTGCTCGTGACTTATGTTTACAAAGATTTCTTTTTAAAAAGTGTGAAAATACAATTACCCCATATGTTGAATTTGAAGAGAGCACAAATATTTCGAAACAAATTGTTTCCAATTGAAATCGTGTTTGGGTATACCTTTGATTTCGATGCCTCATCGGCCATCATCGAGTAGAACTCATCACTCAGCCCCACATAGTTCAGATTCAGTGATCGAAGATTTGGCATAGAGCAAAGACCTCTCGCGTAATGAGAGGATGCAGCAGAACCCAGACCTGCGCCCCTGTGCTGTAGCTCCTCGATCTGGTGATGGGACAGGACAGGTTAAAAAGAGTGAATAGTATCCTCGACGACATGTCCAACTTTATTATTTTCAGCGTCATTAATGTAACATCATCAAGCTCTTAAAGATAAACTTGAGTTCTGGTAAAAAAAGGAAAATGAATTCTCACAGTATCTAACGAAACTTACACTGAATGTTCAAGATTACAAATAAATGTCATGTGCCAAACAATTTTGGAAGAAAATGTATACTGGCTGAGTAATGAGCATAGAAAGATAAGGTAATCGGGGTAGTACTAGCCCCGACACTATGTGTGTTGTCCCATATACATCTTTCTGTGTAAGTGATTGTTACTTTACCAAAACTCTGCCAAATTTATGATGATTTTGATGACATCAGAACCTTGCATTACACACCATTACTTACATGCTATATGATCAACTTTTCTGATCCATTCCACACCTTTTCTTTCACAATGCAATCGTATTACCAGAACTCAAGTTTATCTTTAATAGACTTTTTAAAGCAAGAGAAAGAGAAAGGGAGAGAAAGAGAGAGAGAGAGAGAGAGAAAAAAAATACAAACAAAAAGGGAAATGGGGGTGTGTGGCAAGAACAAAGAAAGACGAGAACAAAACAAACAACTGAGATAAAAACATCCATTTTGTATAAAGGGAAACCTGTTTGTTGATGCAGAATAAAATGTTATATCTCTCCCTCTACAGTGTACTTGATATATCTCATTCAGACGATTGACAAAACATAAATAATATTTAAACAAAAATTGAAGTATTATTCATAGGATACGTGCCTTTAAAACGCGTTGTTATATAAATCTAATTCATTGTGGCATTCGGGAAAGAGAGAGAGAGAGAGTAGCTGTTCAAGAAGAATACAAAATATCTTTCTATTTACAGTGTAAATATCTCCTTGAGGACTATTCTAAAATCGAATTGCGAAATTGTATTTATAGGATACGTGCTT
>JAVYIG010014833.1:0-39274 GCA_035222895.1 Strongylocentrotus droebachiensis | reverse complement strand
TGTACAGATTTGTGTAGATGTTTCAATTGCAGGAACTCTATCTCTGCAAAGGAGGTTGAATCAGATGAAGAAGATTCAGATGGAGAATAAGCATTCCCCTAGCAATGCAATTTGTATTTCACATTGAATAAAGAAGAAAAAGCTAGAATTTCAAAATGATTCTTGAACTACACCCATGTTAGATTTAAGTTTGTATCCTGGATGATTACACTCTGTGTGTTTGTAGTTGATGAAAGGCAAAATGCTTACAAAATGAAAAAGGAAAATGTGTATTACTTGCAAAATAATCATTAAATCTGTCATGACACCCGTGATGATTTCTCTTTATTCTTTGCTTACTTTCATATGTTTTTTTTCCTTTAAATAAAAAGAGTGTAAACACAGGATGGATATACTTGCCTTCTGAAAAATGACAAGATCACAAAACAAAGTGATTTAAGCATTAATGTGTCATTTATGTTCTTTTGTTATACTCTATTCAATATGTCACAGTTATTATTGACCCCTGAGCTGATTAACACAACTTTGAATCATTCATTAGCCAAATCAAAATTAAAACTAAAGCAAATACATACATATATTTTTTTAAAGGACAAGAAATTCAAATTTTCCTATTGTCAGAAATCTGTAGGTTTATTATTCCTGATTTGCTAATTTGAAGAAAACCTGTTGTCTCACTTCTCCATTGCAGTAAAATATACATGCACATGTATATTGTGATGACAAGAGTTTGTAGCATTGTAACATCAATACGCCAATACCTATATGATAGTTATCCTTCCATGCAAAAACAGGGTAAAGATATGAATATACCAATTTCTGTTCAAACACAGTTGTTTGGGACAACTAAGGTCACACTTGTATGATGTTGTATTTTACTGTTCATGTGATTTATATGAAAACTTTAGAGATTGATGAGGCTTAACAATTTATAACCACTTTGAATATATAGTCATTTACAGTATTTGTGAGGTAAATGTATACACTTCCAGCAAAATGTTTTTGATGCCCAAGTCTAGTAGTGGTTTATTGACTGCACTGCACATTCAATTGTTTATGGTACATAGTCATTTAGACAAACATAACATGAATCCATTGTTACCATGTTTCACTCAGGTGTACATGTACATGTAAATGGGTACCCATCTAACCAGAGCAGTACATATTTTGTTGCTAGGTATTACTACATGCAGGTAAAGAGAAGTGTCATAAAGCATAACAAGTGCTCTATAAACAGGAACCAATATTTTATTTTGAAAATTCCTGATACATGTTGAGTAATGGTCATTCCCTTTGTCATTCTGGAAAGTATTTGTTCTTCATGTATTTTTTTTTCATCATGACTTGACACTGAAAGTTGTTTCTCAATATGTTAATGTAAGGGAAGAAAATACTTGTAGATGTCGGGAGATAAATGTGTTTTTTGCCTCTATTCACTGCTAAATAAATACATTGTACCATTGTAGGTATAGATTTGAACTGGACATGTAAGTATTTTGTTCCATTGTGAAAAAATATTCTAATTGTGCACTATCGGAGGATTGAGATTAAGTAGTTCACACTTTTGTAAATACCATGATTAGTAATTGAAATGTATTCACGTTTAAGTTTATGTTTTATGCTGTACAAATGTGGGTATCTGGCAATTCTTGTTTTTGTCATCAACGTAATGGGAGGGAAAATATTGTTAAAAATATAATTAAATCATCAAATCATCAAAGGCAAGTAGCAAGGAAGTTGATTTATGTCTGGTTTCCATGCCTTGTATGAATCAATGATGGATTTTCTCCCTCTAACAGTACACAATGATATTGAACATTTGAAAGTCATTGTATGAATTAATTCTCTGTATTGCTAGTACAGTAGACTTATACTTGTTCAAAATCTGTTGGGGCAGTTTAATAGATTTGGTATTAAGGAATGAGTTTGATCATTGTTATGAAAAAAACAAAAACAAAACTGCCTGGAAATTTCCTTTAAGAGCCAGAAAAGTGTACCTCATCATGAATACAATTTATTTTTCTTACAATGAATCTACTTCATACTATGCATTACGTCTACTGCCCCCCCCCCCCCATTGTCAAAACTTCCTGTGATTTTGCAATGTATTTGAGATACATGTAGTTAAAAGATGATTAAAAATATTGATTGAATATGGAAATTTTGGCTTATCTATCTTGACACCTGTTCAAATTGTGTTTTAATGTAAATTAATTTATTGGATTGTTTGTGTGTGTGTGTATGCACTGTATATATATATAGAGAGAGAGAGAGAGAGAGAGAGAGGGGGGGGCAGACATACAGCCAGAGAGAGAGAGAGGGTGAAGTTTTCAGTATAAGTGTGGGGGGTGCTATATTTGTGATGGGATACCGAAGGATGGTTCAAGTTGTGTAGTAAGTGATGAATACTGCTAGTCAAAATGCATTGAAACCATGATTATACTCATTAAAAGATGTGCATCCTCATGTGCACACATTGATATCCCCCCCCAAACAAATAAAAACAAAAATGAATAAATACATAAATAAAAGTACCACAAGTCTACCAAAGTCCCCATTATCTCCTGACCCCCCCCCCCCCTCTTTTCCACTTCTCTCCCCTCTCTATTAATCTCTCTCTTTATTTATCTCTATTTATTTTCAAGATTGTTTTTGTTTGTTGTTTAATCAAAGGGGAAGTCCATCCTGAATAGAAGCAGAAAAAAGTTACATTGTGGAGTTGTCGAGTTGTGTTTCATTAATCACACCTTCAAAAATTGATAACTTGCTTACTTTCAAAACTTGCTGAAAACTTTCACTGTCGTCTTCCTTTCATTTTTCTGACTTTATTTAAACTAAAATATTTGTTAGGATGGACTTAACCTTTAAATAAAGAAAAATATAACACCAACCATTCCAAGACAGACTTGGGTGTTATTCCCTGGGTGAAACAAAACCTCCAAGTCCAATAAAATCCTGTGGAACCCATTAGCACAACACAGATCTCAAGATTTGAACACAAGAGGGCGCTGTAACTTTTTTAAATTAGCATAATTAATTAATGTGCAACTTATTGCACTGACGAGTTATCAATTGTTATTCAATGATTTTTGTTCTATTGAGTAACAAAAATTTAGGTATATACAAGAGTTGAGGCACGAAAATGAAAAATAAGCCACATATTTGATCTATGGCCCGCGGTCTAGACCGCGGGCCGAGGTGCATTTTCTTTTCATCTCGTGCCTCAAATTTGTATATAGCTGTATTTTGGTCAACATGTGTAAAAATATTTATTACAGTCACATCTGAAACTCGTCAGTAACAAAACTTGCACATTTTTTGAAAATATCAAAAAACAAAAAACAAATTTGAGACAATTTTTCACTTTCTACGGTAAGAATGACCAATCACAATACGTTGCTGATAGCATGATGTGTGGAGTGACTGGCTTTTGGCCAATCATATTCTTTGTTTTATGCGCACGCCTATGCGACTTTCACTGTGCACTGCGACTTTCACTGTGTACTATGGCGACTTCTGAGTCGTTTGATGCCAGTGAGACGGACAATTCTGAGGCTGGTGAATCCGCTTTCTGTCCATACATGTCATCGATACTCAGAGCAAGATTATACCATTTAGTGATAAAAGCTATCAAAAGTGTAAGGAGTGTGCAGCTAAGTGGGTAATCGTGGAAGAGAGTTTAGAAAGTGAAGTTGCAGAGAAGTTGCAAGAACACGTACACGAAAGTGAAGGTGTGGGACAAGTCGGTCTTCAGTCATCGACAACAAGCAGGTAAGTTATCACCTAATATATTGGTATAGATCTAGATACTAGGCCTGCCATGAAATGAAAAGTGTTCACATTTTCCCCGAAATAAAATTGCACTTGAAAAAAGAGCAGAAATTACAAATTTGGTCTAGAGTAGTAGAGAACAGACTAGATCTAGACCTCTCATCTACTATGTCTATGGTCCTGGATTACAGGATAGATTTTCTAGGTCTAGATCTACTACTACTAGACCCTGTCCCTACTTCTACTGTCTAGACCCTCTACTTTTTTTCGTCTACAGATAAATTATAAAATAGTCTAATTCTTGACTCTTGCTTGTGTCAAGAAATTACTTAAACTAGGTCCAGCAGTTCTTGTATTTTAGCAGATTGAACTTAAATAGAAATTATTTATTAGTCTACATCTCTCACATTTTCTTTTACTAGGGAGCACCATACTCGGCTTCGAGATATCATGCTGAATGTTACCGACACTTTTGCAACGTAACGACAATCAGTAGAGCATTGACAAGACTTCAGAAGAAGAGAGGTAATAAACAATGATTAAATGCTGCTAAAATAATTTAAACAGTACAGTACAAAGACAAAGAAGAGAAGGAGAGTGTTTGATCTGTGCGTGTGTGAGGCAGTGCAAAAGAAGACACCGGTAGGTGCAATTGTGCAATAATTGTTCTGCATCTACACATTTAGATCTACTGGCGATTTCAAGTTCAGTGTCAAAAGCCACAACACTGAACTTGAAATGAGGCTGGTGTTGGAATTGACCTCGGAAAATATGTTGTTGAATGTTGTCTGCTGAACCGAGTATCATGGTTCGCTTTGACGATTTATTTGTTATTTCCCTATTCCCCAACACAAATCGCCTAGAGATTGGGAAATTTGTGATTTGAAGTTCGGTGTTGGTGTTGGTGATCTTAGATCATGAACCAAATGATAACGTCGCAGCAAAGTTAAGCGAAATCCAATTTACAGTCAAAATGTTTTACAAATCATCAGAGCTATATATGTGTCTATTTTCTAAAGATTAATAACATTTTCTCTTTGATTTGAAATACGATTTTAGATTTTACATCCTGTTTGATGAAATTTGAATGCCATTTCTCACTGATTTCACTTTCGTTGTATAGCCTTTTCGCTTGAAATCGTGAGTGGATCACATAAAAGGCGTGACATCACTCCGTATTGAGCTATTTCTCAAGTACAGTCAGTGTTGGAGCTCGGTTCAGCAGCTTGATCCACACTTTCAAAACCAACACCACATTGAGTTATATATTCAGAAAATCAGAATGATTTTGATAAAATTGGTTTTAATCAGTATTTTTTCCCCTGTCTGTTCCTTTCTTCCTTCTCTTTTCTTGTTAAACCCACAGATGCTGAGAAGACATCTACAGAAGATCCAGAGGAAGTGTCAGCAAGTGAGGATGCCCCTGCACCCAAGAGACTGCTGCGGTCGAGAGTATCCCATGAAAATCAACCCTCTACCAGCCATGACTTTGATAAGCCGCATGTATTGCCAGTCCATTGCATTATCTGCAAAGGAGCTAAGTATATCCGCGAACAGTCTTCTGGTAAACGGAAGGTAGACAAATTAATTCTTTGTGAAAGAAAAGATGGGGGGCATCTGTTAGAGGCCGCTTTATTAAAGCAAGATGAACAATTGCTTTTTACACATACGTGGGAAAGATCTTGTTGCAATAGAAGTAAGGTACCATAAATCGTGCTATTACAGGTATACAAAAGTTGTGAAGAGATGTAATACTTATAAACAGGATACTCAGCAAACAGTAATATATGATAAGTCATACTCTAGTTTCTGCAAAAGGTAATTGAGGAAAGGATAATGAAAAATAAGGAGATCCTTAGGCTGACTAAGCTGAACCAACTCTTCATCAAGGAAGTCAGGGGAGTTGAAGGATTAGATGCCTCCTCCTTCCAAACCTACCGATTGAAAGCACGATTGAAATCCTCACACCCTGCTCTTTGTTTTGTCAGGCCTTCTAGGAAGGTGGAAAGCGACATTGTATTTGTTGAAAATCTGTCTGTTGAGGAGGTAGTAGAGGATGCAGTTGGAGAAATGACAAGTGAAGAAAGCGAGTGCAATGAAGCTGTGAGTGATGACCCTTCACATGCAGTTCCATCCAGAGCTTATCACCTGAGGGATATGTTCCATGCTGCCCAGGTTGTTAAAGACAGCATCGTCAATGCACCTAACCCAATAGAGTGGCCCCCCACAGCTGATGACTCAACCCTGGACACAGTCGACAAAATTGTGCCTTCTGCACTCTTTAATTTTCTTGCATGGTCAACTGGGGCAAGTCTGACCCAAGAGACTCCGGAAAGGTTGAGGTGCCTGATGAGCTCCATCCCGCCTTCTTTCAGTTGCCCAGGATATTATGTTCTTGAGAGCAAAAGGAAGGATCCTTCTTCCCAAGCATTCATCCCTCTCAATGGCAGTTCGTCACTTAACTGGTTCTGCGAAGCTAATTGGCTGCTGAATGGATTTGGCCATTGCTCTTCTAATTCCTTTGCGTTAGAACATGATACTGCATTGGCAAAGAGGCAGATTGAACGAGGCATCGGTGCACTTCCAGCTGGATCAAACATCACTTTCACCACCCTGGTGTGGGATAATAACGATTTTGGCGAAGAAACGACTAGTGGGAAAGGAACCACACATAATACAATGGTATCCTGATACAGTACGATCCATCTGCAACATCAGAACCAACCTCAGAAGCTTCACATGTTGAACATTCATCCAGAGACAGACGCCGCTCTGTGCAGCCCCGTCGCCAAACATCAAGAAGTATCTTGGAAGCAAGAAAATTGGACCGAGGGCTTACGGAGAATGTGTTGATCTGCAAGACAAACCTTATCAACCATTTCAAATACTGTCAAGAAAGCTAGATCTAGCTCTCCGGGTCATGAAATTGGGAGATTCATCAGAAATGATTTCCCTGGATGGACAGGCTGCAACTCTATACTACAAAGCCATATTCCAGAAGTATGCAACATCAAGTATCTTCCAATCATTGATGCTAGTCCGACTGAATATGATACAGTTTATACAATTCTTGAAAGATCTTTACAAATTGCAGATACCCTGAAGCAAGATCAAGTGGCTGTAGTGTTCGACCAAGCAATATATGCCAAAGCGCAGCAAATTAGGTGGAATAATGAGAGATTTTCTCAGCGAATGGTAATTCGCCTTGGTGCATTTCACACTTCCCTGGCCATGTTATCCTGCATTGGTAAACGCTTCAGGGATGCAGGACTGGAGAATGTGGTTGTAGAATCAGGAATCGTTGCCTTGGGCTCTTTGAATGGGACAATGAACGGCCACCATTATAACAGAAGTATCCGTGTACATAAGTGTGTAGCAGAGGCCATGGAGCGGCTGAGGTGGCAAAGTTTTCTTGACTCTTTACCAGAAGTTGAAAGACTGCAAGCTCAAAAAGTAATAAATCAACTGGGTCGAGCTTTTCCTGGAGAGGCATACATGGAACTTGTAACATCCAATGAGTTTGACAACATTTCTTCATTGTATGACAGTTTTGTGACTCATCAAGGGAAGAAGTATCCTACTTTCTGTGTTTGGTCATCTTACATAGAAATGGTAGAAGTGATGCTTCTTTTTCTCCGAGCTACCAGAGAGGGAAATTGGAACTTGCATCTATCTGCAGTGAGGTCATTTCTGCCTTGGCTTTTTGCTTACAATCATATCAATTATGCTCGTTACCTACCAGCCTACTGGCTTGAAATGTGTCAACTCTCCTCAACCCATCCAGCAGTCCATGAAGAATTCATGAAGGGCCACTTTGCAGTTCAGAGGCAAGCTGATCATGGATTTTCACAGGTGGCTTGTGACCAAACCATTGAACAGACTTGTAATCGTGACACCAAAACAAAAGGAGGCATGGTGGGCTTCACTACCCAGAAAGGTGCAGTGACAAGGTGGATTTTGTCCCAGCCAGAAAGAGCAGCAATTACAAAGAGGTGCGAAGAAATGGCTGGTAAAGATGAGAGGACAAGTGGCCGCAAGGATTTGGAACATTCTCGCATTAAGAAAGACGAAGAGAGTGTCTGCAATGTGAAAGCAGTGATTGAAGCAATGATAAATCCGTTTGAAGACACCAGTGATCAGTTGCTTCATATAGCATCTGGCTGTGTGGCATCAAAGGATGTTAATGACGATTATCTCAGTGCAAGAGACAGGGGAGACACATGCTTCATGCAATATAGCAAGGAATGTCTTCAAGGCGATGAAGATATGTTCAAGACACTTAAATTAGTCAAAGTTAAGACCTTCCAGTCTATGAATAAGACCTCTCGATCTAAAGTGAAAGGTAAGGAAGTGGTATTGAAAGCAGACAGAAATCTTTTTCAGAGGCTTGTTATTATTGCAAATGTTCGGAAGCTTGATATTCGCCACATGCTGACATACAATTTGGGCCCCCTTCCTCTTTCAATTGCACATCCAGATGGATCACTAGCCAAGACAGCCAAATCGACTTTGCTTCATTGCATTGAAGCCCATGTGCAACCATCTCCACAGGCTGATATTCTACCAGGAAGCATTTGGATTGTAGATGGTATGGCGATGGTACAAGAAATGTCCCCCAAGAATATTCCACCAACATTTGGGAAGCTCAGTGAATTCCTCCTGCGACAGATAATTGATTTGGCTGTCAGTGTGCGCAGTAATGTGATACACTTTGTAGTTGATACCTACAGGAAAGAAAGTATCAAGAATGCAGAAAGGGGAAGGCGGTCAATTGGTGGAAGTGTTATCACCAAAATCTACAGTGAAGAACAGCAGGTACCACATCAGTGGAAGAAATTTCTTGGATGTGGCGACAATAAAGCAGAGCTGATCAGATTTCTGTTTCAGACATGGAGCAAACAGCCAGGTGCAATTCTGAAGAATGTTACTGTGTTTGCCACTCATGATTCAGAGTGCCATGAATTGACAGCTGAGAATGAGCAGATACATACCCGCATAGTACCAGAACTAGCTTGTAACCATGAAGAAGCCGATACAAGGCTTTTTCTTCATTGTAAATATGCAGCTACACACCAGCCACCATGTTCAGATGCAGCTCCGCACCCTGTCCTTATCAAGAGTCCTGACACTGATGTGTTTGTTATTGGAGTCGCAATGGCAGCAGATATTGAGGCAGAAGTGCTTTTCCACACAGGAAGAGGCAATAATAGAAGGACCCTGAACCTGTCAAAGATTAGTCGGTACCTAGGACCAGATGTTTGTAGAGCACTGATACCCTTCCATTGTTTCACAGGTTGTGATACAGTTAGCTCATTTCATGGAAAGTCAAAATCCAAAGCTTTCAAGTTACTTGTAAATGACACTGAAACTCATGCCACATTTCATGAGATGGGAAGTTCATTTGTTGTCAGTGATCAGTTGATGAAAAATGCAGAAAAACTTGTGTGCAAGTTGTATGGGCAAACCTGTGATACAGTGAATGAAGCTAGATATAAGCTATTCATGTTAACCAAAGCAGAGACACATCTTCCTCCTTCAGCTGATTCTCTTAAGAAGCACTTAATGAGGGCAAATTACCAAGCTGCTATTCATTCAAAATGTCTGCAACAGTTCCCAGAATGTCCCAGTCCAAATGGTCATGGGTGGAAACTTGTGGACAGTGAAATTAATATTGACTGGGGTGATTTACCCCCAGCTCCAAGCAGCTTGCTGGAACTTACAAACTGCTCATGTAAGAAAACGAGCTGTGAAAAATCAGCGTCAGGGAAAGGACGGTCACGTTGCTCATGTCAACAGCATGGCATTCCATGTACAGATTTGTGTAGATGTGTCAATTGCAGGAACTCTATCTCTGCAAAGGAGGTTGAATCAGATGAAGAAGATTCAGATGGAGAATAAGCATTCCCCTAGCAATGCAATTTGTATTTCACATTGAATAAAGAAGAAAAAGCTAGAATTTCAAAATGATTCTTGAACTACACCCATGTTAGATTTAAGTTTGTATCCTGGATGATTACACTCTGTGTGTTTGTAGTTGATGAAAGGCAAAATGCTTACAAAATGAAAAAGGAAAATGTGTATTACTTGCAAAATAATCATTAAATCTGTCATGACACCCGTGATGATTTCTCTTTATTCTTTGCTTACTTTCATATGTTTTTTTTCCTTTAAATAAAAAGAGTGTAAACACAGGATGGATATACTTGCCTTCTGAAAAATGACAAGATCACAAAACAAAGTGATTTAAGCATTAATGTGTCATTTATGTTCTTTTGTTATACTCTATTCAATATGTCACAGTTATTATTGACCCCTGAGCTGATTAACACAACTTTGAATCATTCATTAGCCAAATCAAAATTAAAACTAAAGCAAATACATACATATATTTTTTTAAAGGACAAGAAATTCAAATTTTCCTATTGTCAGAAATCTGTAGGTTTATTATTCCTGATTTGCTAATTTGAAGAAAACCTGTTGTCTCACTTCTCCATTGCAGTAAAATATACATGCACATGTATATTGTGATGACAAGAGTTTGTAGCATTGTAACATCAATACGCCAATACCTATATGATAGTTATCCTTCCATGCAAAAACAGGGTAAAGATATGAATATACCAATTTCTGTTCAAACACAGTTGTTTGGGACAACTAAGGTCACACTTGTATGATGTTGTATTTTACTGTTCATGTGATTTATATGAAAACTTTAGAGATTGATGAGGCTTAACAATTTATAACCACTTTGAATATATAGTCATTTACAGTATTTGTGAGGTAAATGTATACACTTCCAGCAAAATGTTTTTGATGCCCAAGTCTAGTAGTGGTTTATTGACTGCACTGCACATTCAATTGTTTATGGTACATAGTCATTTAGACAAACATAACATGAATCCATTGTTACCATGTTTCACTCAGGTGTACATGTACATGTAAATGGGTACCCATCTAACCAGAGCAGTACATATTTTGTTGCTAGGTATTACTACATGCAGGTAAAGAGAAGTGTCATAAAGCATAACAAGTGCTCTATAAACAGGAACCAATATTTTATTTTGAAAATTCCTGATACATGTTGAGTAATGGTCATTCCCTTTGTCATTCTGGAAAGTATTTGTTCTTCATGTATTTTTTTTTCATCATGACTTGACACTGAAAGTTGTTTCTCAATATGTTAATGTAAGGGAAGAAAATACTTGTAGATGTCGGGAGATAAATGTGTTTTTTGCCTCTATTCACTGCTAAATAAATACATTGTACCATTGTAGGTATAGATTTGAACTGGACATGTAAGTATTTTGTTCCATTGTGAAAAAATATTCTAATTGTGCACTATCGGAGGATTGAGATTAAGTAGTTCACACTTTTGTAAATACCATGATTAGTAATTGAAATGTATTCACGTTTAAGTTTATGTTTTATGCTGTACAAATGTGGGTATCTGGCAATTCTTGTTTTTGTCATCAACGTAATGGAGGGAAAATATTGTTAAAAATATAATTAAATCATCAAATCATCAAAGGCAAGTAGCAAGGAAGTTGATTTATGTCTGGTTTCCATGCCTTGTATGAATCAATGATGGATTTTCTCCCTCTAACAGTACACAATGATATTGAACATTTGAAAGTCATTGTATGAATTAATTCTCTGTATTGCTAGTACAGTAGACTTATACTTGTTCAAAATCTGTTGGGGCAGTTTAATAGATTTGGTATTAAGGAATGAGTTTGATCATTGTTATGAAAAAAACAAAAACAAAACTGCCTGGAAATTTCCTTTAAGAGCCAGAAAAGTGTACCTCATCATGAATACAATTTATTTTTCTTACAATGAATCTACTTCATACTATGCATTACGTCTACTGCCCCCCCCCCCCATTGTCAAAACTTCCTGTGATTTTGCAATGTATTTGAGATACATGTAGTTAAAAGATGATTAAAAATATTGATTGAATATGGAAATTTTGGCTTATCTATCTTGACACCTGTTCAAATTGTGTTTTAATGTAAATTAATTTATTGGATTGTTTGTGTGTGTGTGTATGCACTGTATATATATATAGAGAGAGAGAGAGAGAGAGAGAGAGGGGGGGGCAGACATACAGCCAGAGAGAGAGAGAGGGTGAAGTTTTCAGTATAAGTGTGGGGGGTGCTATATTTGTGATGGGATACCGAAGGATGGTTCAAGTTGTGTAGTAAGTGATGAATACTGCTAGTCAAAATGCATTGAAACCATGATTATACTCATTAAAAGATGTGCATCCTCATGTGCACACATTGATATCCCCCCCAAACAAATAAAAACAAAAATGAATAAATACATAAATAAAAGTACCACAGTCTACCAAAGTCCCCATTATCTCCTGACCCCCCCCCCCCTCTTTTCCACTTCTCTCCCCTCTCTATTAATCTCTCTCTTTATTTATCTCTATTTATTTTCAAGATTGTTTTTGTTTGTTGTTTAATCAAAGGGGGAAGTCCATCCTGAATAGAAGCAGAAAAAAGTTACATTGTGGAGTTGTCGAGTTGTGTTTCATTAATCACACCTTCAAAAATTGATAACTTGCTTACTTTCAAAACTTGCTGAAAACTTTCACTGTCGTCTTCCTTTCATTTTTCTGACTTTATTTAAACTAAAATATTTGTTAGGATGGACTTAACCTTTAAATAAAGAAAAATATAACACCAACCATTCCAAGACAGACTTGGGTGTTATTCCCTGGGTGAAACAAAACCTCCAAGTCCAATAAAATCCTGTGGAACCCATTAGCACAACACAGATCTCAAGATTTGAACACAAGAGGGCGCTGTAACTTTTTTAAATTAGCATAATTAATTAATGTGCAACTTATTGCACTGACGAGTTATCAATTGTTATTCAATGATTTTTGTTCTATTGAGTAACAAAAATTTAGGTATATACAAGAGTTGAGGCACGAAAATGAAAAATAAGCCACATATTTGATCTATGGCCCGCGGTCTAAGGTGGATAACCCCCGTCTACAAATGTATAGCGTATACTGGTTCTAGTTATCGGAGTGGGGATTCCCCGTAGCCCATTGACGCAATTTCGGTTGCTCTTTGACCTGCGAATAGCCTGATTTCCGTTACTTTGCCGTGATACTACAGTCTAATTGACAGCACGTAGCCACGGGTGAGGGGGGGGGGGGGGGGGGCACGGGGGGAGGGGTGGGGGGGGGGGGCAAAAAAAAAATCCAAGATCGGTTGAATTTCTTTAGACCCCTCCCCAGGACGTCGATCGATTACATGTATGTGCCCCCCAAACATCAAACTCTGGCTACATGCCTGCTAAATGTTGCGGTCTCATATGTTTTTAACAAACTAAGATAAAAACAGTAATGATCTTCTTCAAAACATAAAATAACTGGCCCTTTTTCAACTACTTTACGCTCTCTAAATAGGCATACATGTCGAATAATCATCCCATACCCACAATACAGTAGCTGTAGACAGTACTATTTGCACAACGCGAGTTGACTTCGAGCATGTCAACAAAGCTTGGAGATTCCCCGCTGTGTGACAGTGACGTCAACCTCAGCAATATTCATTACGATATGTAATGTTCGTAACGAGACCTTTCGTTCGTGATAATTTCGACTATGCATCAATATTTTGAATTAAAACGTCTCTAAAGGTTTACACGAAAGGGCCGTGGGTCTAGTTCTATGCAAGAACTTAAACTTTTACACTGCTTTAATGATACTAGGTCCTTTTTTGCAGCCAACAACAACTTATGTAGAACTTTGCAGGAATTATGAATTAATTCATGTATGTCCTATCTGTGAAATTTAAACGTTAGCAGTGTCCTAATATTCAAATTATGCAAGGAAACCCGTTTACTTGCTAGACTTCACTGTCAGACACTATTGAGTGAGTGACTGGCTTTCTTTTTCTTCTTTGGTAATAACATACATAAAATAAGCTGTAAAGGGTAGTTGAGCATTCGTCTACATCAATAACCAGTTCTTGTAATGGCCAAAATTAAACTGATTGAATCTTTGCGCAGCAAAAAACGTATGACCATTCGGTACAAGGGTCTGGAAATGAGATTATTACTTATTGTTTTGCTATCACTTAAGTCGATTCGACAACTAATAGTCGTTATTTTCCCACTTAAAGACATTTTCAAGCCCCCTTGTTCTTAGGGAAGTTCCACATTAGTATTATCTTTCAAATGCCGCTGGAATTTAACCTTTTCATTTTTGTTGGCCTGCAAATGGAACATAGTACATGTAAGGTCTGCCGGGGTAAATTTGTAATACAACTGTAGATTATGCAATTGTGAATATACAATTAAACTATTAACAAACGCAATAGAAATGGCCACACCGTAGTAGAAATGGCAGACTAGGTGGAGACATGGTGAAATTTGGTATTAAAGCCAAAGTACAATCCGTTACAATAATCTAAATGAAAAGTCACACAAGCATGGATCAACGACTCTACGAACGGAGATTGACGTATACTAGTTGGTATTAAAACTATTCCATAATTTAGGGGCTGCAACAGCAGAAGCACGCTCACTGCTACGGGTATTGATTTGGGGACCAGGGGCGTATTGGAAATTAGCACGTGTTGTAGACTGTAATGGACGTGATGGAAAAATAGGTTTAAGAAGGTCATTTAAATATGAAGGAGCATACCAATATCAAAAGAATCTTAAACTGAATGCGAGTTAAAATAGGTAGCCAATAAAGAGATCTGGGAATAGGAGTGATGTGTTCATATTTTCTTGTTTGGGTGATGAGACGGGCTGCCATGTTCTGAATACGTTTAGGTGGAGACATGGCGGAATTCGGTATTAAAGCCAAAGTACAATCCGTTACAATAATCTAAATGAGAAGTCACACAAGCATGGATCAATCGTTAAGTAGACTGTCTGTCCAAATATTTTCGACGTTTACTTATCATGGACATGCCGAAGAAGCCGCCCTACAAGTATTCCTGATATGTTGTTTCATATTCAGTACATTATCACCGAGGGTACGTACAACTTTCGAAGATATGATGTCAACGTTAGCAGTATCTAAGCACGGCAGACTACACAACCTTCTTAACTGAGATGTGATGTGTAATACCACAGTCTTACATTGATTTAACTTGAATCTCTTAGAAGACCAGGAAATGACATCGGAGATGCACTCGCTAAGTTTCTGCATAGAGCCTTCGTGATCTTTGGATGTCATAATCACATACAGCTGGGTGTCATCGGCTTACATGACATGATGAATGTCTCGATGGGAATAGATGACTGCACTCAACGGACCAGTATACAGGATGAAATCCAATGGTCCTAAGACAGACCCTTGAGGAAAACTTCAGGGCAGAGGAAATGGTCTGGAAATAGATTCATTCACAACGATGTGTTGTTTGCGATAATCCAGGTACGAATCAAGCCACTTCAGTGCACCCCCCTTTAATAAGGCTATAGCCTCGCAGGAAAAACCAATCGTAGTTGTATGATCAATAGAGTCAAACGCAGCAGCATAATCGAAGAGCACCAGCACAGCCTAATGACCATTGTCAACTGCTAGAAGAACGTCATTGTAGACTACGGTCAATGCCGTTTCGGTTGAATAGAACTGCTGCTATGTGAATGTACGCATGTTAAACATATTTGGGATAGATTGGAACACTGGATATATACTGGAACCCGAAATAGAATAAGTTTTTCACTACAAGATAAATTATTTGGTTTAAGAGGTGCAAATAATTATGCATTGAAATGTATACTGATTGTGGCGCGACAGATGGTGTATCCGTGCAAAATAAAGAAAACATTGCCCGACTTTGATAATGTTAGAGTTTCGATTATAAATTATTTCAAAAATGAAAAGTATATTGCACATTCGAATTGTAGAAATAATAAATTCACAAGAAAATGATTTCAATTCAGGAATGTGTTTATATAAACAAATAAACAAATAAAAAATAAATACGCCTAAATATAAAATCGGAATTTTTCATTTTCTCTTTTTTTTTTTTTTCTTTTAAATCATCAGCAGTGGTAACAACAAAATAACTGTATATAGCTCAATAATCAAAGGATAATATGTCTCTTTCATATTGTTTTTCCAATTTTTGTTGTTCATGAATATCAGAAATATGTTATTGAAAATATGTATGTTTTCTGTTAACTCGACAGTTCAACAAATATGTGTATCTTGAGTAGTCAATTTTATTCATGTTATAAATATAAATTACCTTGAATATATGTTTGTTAATTTGTTGCAAATGAAATTTAATAAAATTTGGAGGGGAAAAGTATGGATTTTTTTATTTTTTTTCCTCTCTTTCAAAGTTGGGAAAAATGTAGAACATTAAAATAAGATAGTTTGAATGAACATAAAATAAAAAAATAATCAATAGGTCATTGCCAATTTGTATACGGAATTATGATTATAAGTTTTACTCGGCGTTGAAAATGTAGAGACCTAAATGAATATTCTTGACCAATTCGCTCTCTTTCATGAACGACACAATGTACTACAACAGAAATTGAATCACATTTTCCAGTGATTTGTTCATCATTTGCTCATGTACAATTTGTAATGCAGAGCATTCTGGATCAAAAGAAAACAATAAAACGTCTCTAAAAGGTGAAACTAAACTGATGTGTGTTTAGTTCAATGCAACAAGTTAGCAATTTCACACCGCTTTGAGATTATGTTACACCGGTTTATTATAAAATTGTTAATTCTAAAATTAAATTAATAAAACATAATAATAAATGATCAGCTTTAGAAAGGCCACACCGAGTTTTGTTTTTCTTTCTTCTACTAATGTACAGAGACATTTAAAAATGCCACTACGTCTGCCGTTGTAACTTTTCTACACCGGTGGACGTGTTACATGAATATGTAATTATAATCAAAATAATAATAATAATAATAGCAATAATAAATATAATAATAATAATACAAGTAATGAAGATAATGATAATAATAAGAATAACAACAAACATAAACACAATAATAATAATAATAATAATAATAATAGTAATAATGATAGTAGGTTCTGGTAAAGCGCTCATGTCTCTCAGACTTGACGCTCCTGACTCTCCACAGCTGTCAACCCGGCTACAGCATGGCTGTCATTATGGCGCCTTAGCATTTCATTTTGGTTAAGATGTGGAGACATAATTCGAGAACTTTACAATGTTTATTTTTCTTTCGACAAGTTCGTTTTAATAAAGGGTTATAACTTGAAAAACAAAATGTTCAAAAGTTTACATTTTCTTATCATGTATGCAAAATACGCAGTTTATCTAACATTTCTGCAAGCAGAAAAACGCAACTTATGTTTCATGATGTCTCTATTCTTTATATTTTCAAAAGATTAATTAATAACTGATTAAAGATCGAAGTATTGTAAAACAAAAGAGCTATGCATTTTTTTGAAACACTGTTATTCAAGAAAATGAAACATTGTTTTATTTGAATTATGTAAGGATATTACGATGTTATTTCAATTGTTTGTATGATTGTTTGATTTATTTAAAAGCATATATTTATCAATAAATTCATTTTACAAAAGAATAAACAAAATGCCTCAACACTGCCTTTAGATGCTTTAATCAGATCCATGGGGGTAACGATGACTTATGAAAGTACCGATTGCTGAGTAGTGGATCTCCCAACGAAATGGTAAACTGCAGTTCTAGACACCCATAGATTAAGCTGATGTCTATTTTCTTATAACAAAATATCCTTAAAATCAATTAAACATGAGTAAAATCAGCAGAACATTAAGAATAATGCAGTACCTTACTTTTTCTGCAATTTTCTGAAACAAAATACCATCATAATCAAGTATATACTGTTAAAAATGAGCACAACGTGTGATATAATGCATGTTGTATAATGTATGCACCTTAAACAATTTGAAGTTTTTTAATGCTTAATCTCCACCAGTGCATAATGTAATTGAAATATTATTTATCTATCATTAAGTATCCAATAAAAAGCCGAAATACTTAATTAAAATTACACTGAACACAGTAAAATGAGATAATATTTCACACACAGCTATAAGGGAATTGAAAATTGTATAGATACATGCACAGGACTATCAATCCATACAAACGGATGCTTCGAAAAAGATGATGCATTGAGCATTCAATAATTACATTTTTTTTTTCAATTTCAATTTTGCTCCAAACAATTCAGTGAAGCAGAAAATACACAAAACAACATCTAAACCAAAAAAGAAAAACAACTTCAATGGATCTCAAAAAACACGTTTCTAGAGATGTCTTCCCTATTCAAAACTTTTCTGCTAATGATTGTTTTGTCATTCTTTGTTATCTACCTGTTAATAGTCTTGTTGCCATCGGACCATTTTGGATATCCTATGATGAAACAACAATAGATAACAACGATACAGAAAATCAAGTGTCCCCACACTTTTCAAAATGGTCAATGCTCAGTTGTAGACCATCTATAGTAATGTATCCTATTTGATACAGAAAATCAAGTGTCCCCACACTTGTCAAACTGGTCAATGCTCAGTTGTAGACCATCTATAGTTAATATATCCTATTTGTTTTTCTTCTTCTTTTTAATAATATTAGAGTTATTGTTTTGTTACTTTGTTTAATTGAGCTCAAGATCGATCCCAAAATCAAAATTTCGTGCACAGATTATTGAGTGCTCTTCATTTTTCTTATAAAGTGGTTCTTAAACCACCGTGTTTATTTCTGCTGCAATAACATAATTAAGCTCAACTTCAATTTAAAATGTAATGTGGAAACTCAACAATTATAAGAATTAGTGTATGCTCAGAGGCATTATACATCACTTTATATGAAATGCTTTAATGATATATTTTTAATTTAATAATTCCATTCAACATAATTTGACCTTACCTGTCACACGACAGACACACTGTATAATTTTCAGTCTATGGATCTCATTTTAACAATTGCAATATAATAATTTCCCCTCTCTCTCTCTCTCTCTCTCTCTCTATGTATATATATATATACATTTTTTAAAGATTAGTTAAAGTTAAAGATTATTTTTATTTGCAATAACTGGTTCAATATTTAAAATTACTGTTATAGGTTGTTCATCCATCTATTATCATTTATTTATACATGTATATAACTTTAGGTATGAATAAAGACCAGTATTGGCAACGCCCCAATTTCAAAAAATGAAATGGAAGCTCTCATTACCAATCATGTGAAAGAATATTTTTTGACTAATACATGATGATAAAAAATTTGCCGGGAGACCGCCTACTAATTCATATATTTGGTAAATTTATTTCTCTCATGGTCTGGTGAGAGAGATAGGGTAGTCCCATATACATCTTTCTGTGTATAGTGCTTGTAACTTTACGAAGAATGGGCCAAGTTTCTTATCATTTTGATGATTCCAGAACCTTGCAGATGCTAGATGCTAGATGATCAACCTTTTCTGTTCGATTCCACAACGTTTCTTTCACAATGCAATCGCATGACCATTACTGGTCTTTACCTTTAACTTTATCTTTTATCATTTTTATTGTACATTTATATGATCATTCCTGTTTTTATGCACATTTATGTAAACATTGCATTATTGGTCCCTGGACTACTGCATTGTACATTGTATATGTTGATATTAATATACCGAAATTGAATTGAGTTGAATTGAATTGAACTTTATCTTCTGAAAATTAGTTGCAATTTACCCTAAATGTGTACGCGATACTGAGCTTATGAATTTTCTGCCCTAATATACGGTTTATTGCTCAACGCCATCTCACGGTGAACTTACCAACAGAGCTTAACCAAATACCCAATGCCCACTTCGCAGACGGGGAATACTATCTGCGCATGGGCAGTTAAAGGTCATTTCTGATAAAATTGTTAAACCCACCGACAGGAATACGTGCTCATGTTATTATGTAACATTATTCATGTGTGCACCTACGGTACATTCTTATGCTTATGATACAAGAGGGCAAACAAAAGCTTTTCATGAAGCACATACATGACTTTGTCATTTAATATTCTAAAATACACAAAGTGGGACTTCTCCATGAGTAAAAGATCTGTGGATATTTGGGGTCATTTGACCCATGTGCTAACTACGAAATGGTCTAAACGGGGTCATACTGCTACAGCTGACCCAAGTTGGCGCTAGAGGGGATTGTGCGGTATAAACACAAGCCTTGTTTCTTTCTAAGCTTTCGACTCCGTTTGTTTTCTTAATTATTTACTGTACTGATCTTTCTGTTTTATCATACCGTTAATGGGAATAAAATACATGAGAATATCGATCAATCTAGTAAGCAAATATTAATCGACTACGAGGTTAATATTTGTTTTATATCCCACATCGGCAATAAGGTATATTTAAAGTGAATTTTATGAATTAAAAGAATTGATTCTGCAGACAGTTTAGCTTCAGCTAGATTTTACAAAGCACAATATGCATACATGCAATCAAGTCGATGCGCGCTCATTTGACATTGACATTGACATTTCGCGTAACCTACTTTGATATGCTTATTCAATGGGCAAGTGGGGCAGCAGCAAAAAATTACTGTACAAAAGTCCTATCGCAGGAAAAAAGTACATACACTGTCGCTCATATAGTTGGAATATTTTAGTTTTACCCCAATTAATGGAATTATTTTAAAAATAATTTAAAAATAATAGATCTAGATAATAGTTTACATTCTCAGATTTTATTGAATAATAATTTGACAATGTGTGTTTTGCGTGACTGCTAAAGCATGTGTATGCTACTGTGCTTATCAACTAGGGGACCTACGCCCTTAAGTCATAAATGACAGTATATAATGAGGATTAATGCCCCACAAAAGGGCACTAATATAGCACATCGACACGTTTTTGATCGTGGGACCTCACAGTTACGAGGCCATTGCTTTGTCACTGAACCATGACTGTACGCAGCGGGGGCTAGGGTAGGGGGGCAGTTTCCCTAAATTTAAAAAAAAAACAGAAAATGCAATAAATTTTCAATAATTTATTGCATTTTACCCCGGTCCCCAACATAAAAAAATCCTCTAGACGGCCATGCATTATGGCTCAAGGCCTCGTTTATACCAATCAGATTGCAAGATTCTTAGTATGCGGGATATAACAATCAATATATCTGCGTTAATAGACACCGAAATTTGAGTTGCACTACATTTAGGCCATGTTATTTTTCCCCATTGTCCCCCCCCCCCCCTAGTTGGGTTAATCACTTCTTTACATTATCTCGCATTTGCTTTTCTGAGGTGTTTCATTTTCTTTTCGCCATCGGAAGGTGATGTTGTCATCAGCTCGTTTGATGCATGCCTCTAGTATCTTCAGCAGAGCAATTTGTTTCTTAGAATCAATCTCGTGGTGTACATCTGTGTAATTCTCAATGAAGAACACACTTCCCTTCTCCATACCGGCCCTGGTGATGTCTCCAAGGATCTCCTCTTGGTTAGAGATACAGTTGGCAAAAGTCACGACCATAATAGGATATCCACCTGTATATTGATGACAATGAGTATGATGTTGACGATGACGACGATGATGATAATTATAAAGATAATAATAATGAAAATAGAAATAATAATATAAACAACAGCAATGATACAAATATTGATAACAACAATAGTAATATACATACTGATAATAATGACAAGAAGGTAGTATGAACTGTATTGCTATCGTTCCCATTATCACTTCAAAGGTATTGTTATTTTTATTATTATTATTATTACTAGCATTAGTATCATCATCATCTTTATCATCATCTTTTTTTCATTCAATTTTATGCAAACAGTACAAAGTGCACATCAATCTTGAATAACGTCCTTTGGCTAGAAATTAATCTATATCTGCAACACATTTACCAGTTGTAGTAAGGGGGTATCTGGAAGCTGTCGTTTGTTGGAGTTTAAGTCGGGTTATAAGACCCATTTCCCGATCGGAGCGCATAGAGACGTTATATTGTAATATATAAAATGACATTTCCTGGCGAGCATCCACTTGGCTGAAAAAGTGTCACGTGATACTCGACAATTTGTTATAGGTGCACGAACGTGCAATATCACAAATACCCTCAATTGTATATTACAAATATTGCGTGCATCGTTGTTCAATAAAACATATATTCACCTCCTAATTGAGAATTCCCCCCTTCCTCTAGGGAATTCCTGAATTCGTCGGTTCATAAACTAGTATTTTATTGATTTGAATTTAAACGCCAGAGCATGCAATATTTGTAACGTGAAATGCGCTATATACACGAATTGGTTGTTTAATTATTATATTCCACATACTAAAAATCTTGCTCTACGATTGGTCAAAAGTAAATCACGTGATGAAAGATAGTTCGCCCATTATTGATGGGAGAAGCAAAAAGTTCGTTACACTGTGTAGATAGTACTACTATCTACACAGTGCAACGCACTTTCACTGAGGATAGAGGTACTATCTACACAGGGCAACACACTTTTACTGAAGATTATCCAAAAGCGCACTAAAACAGGCGTAATTAAGCGCGCATTACCAGTGTGAATTTGGGCCTAGGTTTCTTTTATGTAGATGCATACACGTCCTTTTCTTTTTGTAGTTAAATTGTTTTAGAAGTTGAATATAAAGCAAATAATCACCTTTTGGTTTCAGGCGATGGCAAACTATCACTTCCTCGTCGATCAGAATCATGTATACGCTATCTTTCCTCAGCTTCGCTTCGGAAAGATAGCTACATCCAGATCGCCTCGGAAGTGATAGTTTGTCCCATCACCTTCACCAACGGTAATTATTTGCTTACTATCATTAATATTTTTCATCATACGGTTTCTATGATATAAATATTCTTATAATGGATTTCACTTACCAAGCTGATTCCTGACTTGAGGAACAAGTGTCTCTAGAAATTGAGTGCAGTGCCGTGTTCCCGTTGCTGAGCTAATTAATAGATACAAATAAACAATCAGTCAGTCTTTCAAACAAACAAAATTCAGAGTGATAAAACGACGCATTTAATTATCGAAATTGGGCCATCTATTGCTTCTCCGCATCATTATTCTACTACAAATACTACTAGATTACGGCGGTCACTACAATTATAATTAATCACCTTTAACCCTTGAATTCATTATCATAGTTACCATTGTCATTTTCATTACTGTTATTTTCAATATCATATTATTGTACTATCTGTCACTTTATCAAATATGAAGAATTATATACAGCTCTTATATCTATGTTGATAATGATCTAACAACGGAAAAGGAAATGAAAAGGAGAGTGATGATGATGAATACAACTACCTATTCAATGAAATGCAAGAAAGGCTGTTCTTGTGGTTTCCTTCTCTTTCTAAATATATAAAACATATATTTGGTTCGTTTAAAGCTATAATGCCATTTCCCCCAGTCTATATCGAGTTAAGGGTTGCTGATTATGAGTCTACATCGTGTTAAAGATGAAGTTGAGTTCTGGTCATGCGATTGTATTGTGAAAGAAACGATGTGGAATCGACCAGAAAAGGTTGATCATCTAGCATATAAGAATTTGTGTGTATTGCAAGGTTCTGGAATCATCGAAATAATAAGAAATTTGGCCAAGTCTTGGTAAAGTTACAAACACTGTACACAGAAAGATGTATATGGGACTACACGAACACGTGGCGTAAAAATCCTACCCTGGAGTTTTACGATGTTACATGACATATTTAGAATATGAAGGCATTTGAAGAGCCATGCTTTGCAGGGAACATGTCTTATCTGATGTTCTTCCACACTTGCATAATAAGAATGATAACGCTCACAAATTATTTTTCACGTCTTCCCAGAACTCAACCTTCTCTTTAAGGGTTGCTGATTATGAGTCTACATCGAGTTAAGGGTCGATGATTATGAGTCTATAACGAGTTAAGGGCTGCTGATTATGAGTCTACATCGAGTTAAGGGCTGCTGATTATGAGTCTACATCGAGTTAAGGGCTGCTGATTATGAGTCTACATCGAGTTAAGGGCTGCTGATTGTGAGTCTACATCGAGTTAAGGGTTGATGATTATGAGTCGACATCGAGTTAAGGGTCGCTGATTATGAGTCAATAACGAGTTAAGGGCTGCTGATTACGAGTCTACATCGAGTTAAGGGCTGCTGATTATGAGTTTATATCGTGTTAAGGGTTGCTGATTATGAGTCAATAACGAGTTAAGGGCTGCTGATTGTGAGTCTACATCGAGTTAAGGGTTGCTAATTATGAGTCGACATCGAGTTAAGGGCTGCTGATTATGAGTCTATAACGAGTTAAGGGCTGCTGATTTTGAGTCTATAACGAGTTAAGGGCTGCTGATTACGAGTCTATATCGAGTTAAGGGTCGCTGATTATGAGTCTATATCGAGTAAAGGGCCGCTGATTATGAGTGTACATTACGTTAAGGGCTGCTAATTTTTAATTTTGTCTTTCGGGGAGCATATGGAAACGTTGTATCATCTGCTCAATCTGACTTGCGTGCATAGAACACATAAGCATTTTTCCATGAAAAAGTGAAGTTTCCTAAAATGTGCGTTTCTTTCCAGCATTGGGGCGCCCGGGAGTCACTCGGGTAACATTTCATTAAGTACAATATAAAAAGACCATATGCAAATTTTCTGTACTTTTGTCGGAAAAAATAAATTTATCCAGCACAATGTCGTCCCTTTTTGCGTTGGAGAAGAGCAAATAGCGAGTTTCAATCACACTTTGGCCGCTCTCGTAAGCTCTCACTCGTTTCACTGTGGTCAAGCGACTTTGGGGCAAGCGGTTAATGAAAATACTAATCATTAGCTCTCTTCTGGTATTAAACTTGTTTTGATTGATTGTATAATTTTGTCGGAATAAAGGAAACAAAAAGACTTGACCAATAACTTATTAGGGTTTGAATTGACCTTTTGACCTTGAATTCCCTGATGCAAGCGCATAAATGACGTCATCTTCGCTAAATCGGTGTCTTTTATCGTAAAATGCTACACTTTCACAATGTTTATACATCTTTTTTAATTATTAGTAAGATATAACAGATTTTGTCTGATATCACTGAAGTTTGGGGTTTTATTTAATAAGAGCCATTTTACTGTTTCAATTTACTGGATCGTACCATTAAAGTCGCAAGGTAGAAAGATGCATTTTCCAACAGCGCCAAATTTAATTTACGTTCCGACATTATGTTAAATGGGTTCGTGTTGTTAAGAATCCACTGCTTTCTGCTCCAACAAACGTTCACATGCGGAGTCGTTTATCAACTAAATTATTCAAATTTATGGATGCTTCCTTCCCAGGTGTTTGTGTTGTTGAAGCATTTCATTCACCTGCTATCATTCTTTGTACTCCAATTGCCAGAACGCAAATTACATTTTGGTTTTATTGTTTCATCGGAGTCGTTTATCAACTAATTATTCAAATTTATGAATGCTTCCTCCCCAGGTGTTTGTAGTGTTTATGCATTTCATTCACCTGTTATTTTTTGTACTCATATTGTTAGAATACAAAATGCATTTTGGTTTTATAGTTTCATGC
Source organism: Strongylocentrotus droebachiensis (assembly GCA_035222895.1). Classification (NCBI taxonomy): domain Eukaryota; kingdom Metazoa; phylum Echinodermata; class Echinoidea; order Camarodonta; family Strongylocentrotidae; genus Strongylocentrotus; species Strongylocentrotus droebachiensis. The sequence continues at coordinate 13,969 of JAVYIG010014833.1, read as the reverse complement.
AATAAGTAAGTCAATAAAAGAGTATGTTCTGCACAATAAAAACAATGTTTGTCCCTATTGTAAAATGTAATATGTGTCCCCTCATTTTGTAATAGTTAATTTACCCATTCACATAATAGAACTACCTGCCTGGTGAAGCCACTGGTCCGTGACCCCTGAGCACTCAACACCGTCTGGGAGTCAGTTTGTGTTCAACTTCTTTTATGAGACAAATACAAGCAAACGTTTCCATATGGGGGAGTATTTGAGTCTCTAGGGGCTACTATTTAAAATATTTAATATAGTATTTATTGATCAGTAATATATGTATTCAAATTTGTAAAAAGTACAGATCTAATTTATCTAAGTTAGTTGGAAGTCAAGAGTAGAAACAGGTAATTTTTTCACCGACTGTTTTCAAACATTTTCTTTAAACAATGTAATCGGTTGACCAAAGCTCAACTTTATATTTGTTTTAAATGCTTATAATTGATTTGTAATGTTTTGTTGGAAACATGAATAAATTTGAAATCTTGAAATCTTTATAGGATTAAATATTCAGAATTGTTTCTACTATCGTTACCTGTATCTCAGGATAAAAATGGGACAGTCAATCCTCTCGCCGGTAGCGTAGGAACGAGTGTCGATTCCTCGTTGACCAGCTATAGATATGGGTCATTTTGCGAGAAAAAAAAAGATGGGAAACAAGAGTTAAAGAAAAAAAATCATTGCCTTGTTACACGTCACTGTGACACGATAAACTACATTAAAGCAACAAAACCAAACAAACAAAACTAAAAATATTGAAATTAAAATTCAAAAGGATAAAAACAAGATAGAAACATTCACATCAAGACAGCATAAGATGGCTTCAGTTAGAATTTGTCAATTTAATACTGTACAATATAGTACACTTCAAATCGAATTTATGTTAATCAATGCAAATATCACAATCGACGATAGTGAGAAAAAATTATTATATTAATAATTATAATGATAATAATATTAATAATAATAATATAAATACAAATACTGAGAATAATAATTATAATGATTATTAATGAAAACATTAATGGAAGCAATTGAAAAAGAAAGTTACTGGCAACAGTAAAATGTTATTTGACGTAATGAATTACTGAAAAAATTCTTGATATCAATTTAGAAATCTGATATAAGACCCCCCCCCAAAAAAAAAAAAAGAAAAAAAAAAGATAAAGATAATATTGAGCTCATAACATACTATATGCACATACTTAAATTAATGTAAAACGAAGCATTATCATTTGACATAATTTTACTGAGGTTAAACGTGTTTGCGCATTATTGGAGTAAAGAAAGCTGATCCATTTTCAGTGTATTCGGTCTTTCAATAAAATATTTTATCGAGTAACAATAACACAAAGTGAATTATAGTACATACAAGCAGACCATAATGGGCATGAGAATCTTTCAATCGACGTTCCACAGTTTGTTTTACCCAATCACAACTAGTCACAAATTTCCCATAAATGAGACATCCCCATATTGTCCAGAGTCAGTTTGACTTTTTTTCAACCAAGGTGCCTGATAGATATTCTGCTCAAAGAGTAAGTTTAAGATAATATACACCTTCCCAGAAAATTATCTTGTCCACAGTGTACAGTCCTACACCTGAAGTTTATCATTCTGCTTTCGAGATATTTCTCAAGTTTCAGCCTCCCCAATTCGCCAATTGAATACGCGCGAGGCTTTTGATGCACGCACCTGCCATTCATTTACACGTTAACAAAAATACCGCGGATGTTTTCCGACGGTTTACAGTGGCCCATCTGAGCGAGCCTTTAAGGTAATACAAAGTTTTGGAAATTTTGAAAAAGGCCGGATAGCGATTCTTTAAAATGTTGATATATTTGGATGCCCCTGAGGATGTTTTATAAGCACTAGAAAAGTTAGCCCCTAAAACACACAAATTGAATATCAAAATTTACCGGTCCTTGTAAATATTGATAAATTTCAAACGGCGCCTATATGGCCATCCAATGGTAGCTGCGACCACGAAAGTCTCAGAATATGCAGTTGTGATGAATAATTTCCAAACGGGAATAGCCAACCGGTCGATTTTAGTCAGCAACATTGTTTTAAAGCTAAATTAATATCTTGACCTTGAAATGGAACTATACAACATACATAGTTTATTATTTACAATTTCATCAATTTAGACTCGATTTCAACCGCGACAACGATCACTGAATATTGTAGGATCGCATATATGCTTCCAATATGTTCCAATAGAGCAACGTTTATCTGGCGCTGCTCAGTGGCTGCCGGGCTCACGATCAATTGGGCAAAAAGAATTTCCATTTTCGGTTTAACTTAATAACATTTGAAGTGGACTTTAACAGATTGTTATTATTATTATTGTTATTATTATTATTATTATTATTATTATTATTTGAGCCAAATTCATGACCTCATACCAAAACTTTGTATTACCTTTAAAAGAAAAAACAGTTCAATACTCACTGATCTCAGCTATCACCTCTGGAACTCTATAAATGGACAAATCGACTAGTCCACGTGTATCGAATGTAGTGACGTATTCACTTAGTTTGGCAGGGTCTCGAAATATAGTCTCTCCTCCGACCGACGCCTCACCTTTCTCAACATAGACTTGTTCCCAGCCACCTAAACGTTACAATGACAAATGTATGCATAAAGTTTGGTCCCAACATTTCCAGGTAATTCTTGTCACATTTAAAAAAAGAGCACTTGAAAAAGAATCCTAATCACATGTTGGTGGGAACCTCTCTTCTACAATATTCTTCCAAACTAACATGAACACCGCCTCCCACCCCTAAGAAAAAGTATCAAAGTCTTTCATTCACCTTTACCCTTAAATTAATCTTCACTTTAAATCTTTACATGCCATGCAAATGATCTTTCTGTCCCACGTGGAATTTATCACGTGGTAGTTAAACTAAGAGATTCGAGAAAATTCAAATGTTTCCATTCGAAATAAATGTATACATTTGTTAAATGCTTAGTCATGAACCTAGGCAGGAGCGAAAATTAGGAATTTTGCATGGCTTCTCTGTTCCACAAAGCAATCAATTTTTCTGTTTGATATATTTCTCTGTTTTGCCGATCTGCACGGACCGTGCCAATCGTCACTTAGACAAACGAAAGGGTTAATCAATTAACATTTTAGTTCCCTGTACCTTTGAATGCAAAGTGAAGAGAGTTGAGAAAGCTACTCTTGCCGGAATCCTGGACACCAAAGACACCTAGTCGAACCTTAGAAGGTCTTTCGAACCCTTCACCTGTATCTTTGATAGTCCATTGACCCGGTCTGTAGTCTTGAATCTTATCACGGAGCCGTCGAATTTCAGCTGATGTTTTGATGATTGAAAGTTGACATGGATGTCAAGGTTTAAAGAAAAAGATGAGCACCATGTAGTAAGAGCAATGAATATACATGATTCAATCATATCACTTTGAGCTCCCTTTTCTTTCCCTTTTCCCACTCTCTCTCTCTCTTTCTCTCGATCTCTTTTTTTCTACATTGGTTTTTTCTTGATAACTATATATTTTAATAAATCGTTTAATCCTCAGAGTATTATTCATTATAGTAACTAACACGAACAGAATACTAGCATGAAAGGTTCTCTTAAAATCCTTCCAAACCTCAAGTGTCCCGAGCAAATGATATGAATCAATTTCATTTATCAAAATAAAAGTGAAATGCAGCACTGTTGCCCGGAGGAATGTAAACCAGAATTTTTTTTTTTTTCTGTTTAAACAACTAAAACAAAACTATAGTAGAGAACATTTGTCATTTGAATCAATTTACCGAATATTTGAACTAACCTACTGATTCCACCTCACAGGTTTGTTGTATTTTTTTTAATTCTATGTTCATCCTGTTTTTTCTTCCCTTTTTTAGTAAATGCTTTTTTCCACCATTTTATTGCTCTGAGTATTCGGGCCGTAGGTTGAAATGTTTTTGTACATGCTTGATGTTGTTCTATTCGATATATAAAGTATGTAATGGCAAAACAATGGGCTTGAACGATGTGCTACTAACCTGTGTGATTTATGTACCACGCGACTCCAAAGGGAGACAGTAGCACGACAAGTAGAATTGTTCCTCTGAAAACAGTTTCATTCTCTGAAAACAAAAACAAATAAAAGAAGGGGGTTTTGTTTATTTATTCGTATAAGCTTAACGAAAAATGAGGAGGACGAGTATGACAACAAAGACGAAAAACAGACAGACAAACAGACAAAAAGAAGCCAAAAGTGGATAAACGAGAAGGGAGTTTGTGAAAATGTTACTGATCCACGAAAGACATCCTTAAACAAATAAGCCCTACATTAACTAAGCAGAAAATGTTCGAGGAGGAAGATTATATTTGTCTTTTTCATTTCGAACAAATGGTTGATTTAGGGGAAGGTATATGCCCCTTTAAAGCTAATTTATATTAAGTAAAGAGGAGCAATGTACCGAGCAATTGTACACGCACCCCCCCCCCACACATTTTCAGGCAAAATGCCAAAGTGGCTAGAAACCCTTTCTTAAGCTGTTTGTTCGTTTACTTGTCACAAAATTTTGAAGGAAAAAGCAAGCACGTTAGAAATTTGATGATCTACATATTTACAGAATACGGTTTCTTTATAACACACTTTTTTGTGAGTAGCATGGCAACGGAAATATAAAATAAATTTGAGTCTATATTCTGTAACATTTATTAGTATGAATTATTTTGCTATCAAATGGCTCTTGAGGCCGTGAGTCAAATTTAATTAAAACTTACAAAATGGTATAAAAAAAACCTAAACACGCACACACACCTAACAAACATATAAAAACAAATGTTGACGATATTGGTGATGATGATGATTGTGATGGTAATACTCCTAATACTACTGCTACTACTAATTATACAAATAATAAAAATAACAAGAAGAAGAAGGGGGAAAAGAAGAAGAAGAAGAATAAGAAGAAGAGGAAGAAGAAGGAGGAGGATAAGAAGGAGAAGAAGAAGGTGTATGAAAAGGAAGAAGTGGGTTACTCACGCGTTACAATAGCGCCCAGCAAGGAAAGCACGATCGCCCCAATCAACAACCTTTTCACGATCATTTCTTCCATCTCTTCCTGTATAGCTGAAGATACTCATTCAGGATCAAGTAGACAAGTTCCAGTAACGTTTTCGTTCCACTTGAGAAGACCGGGATAGTCCGATAACAAGCTCTGTGTAGGCGAATAACCTCCGTCGACAAATGTATAGCGTATTACTGGTGCCTATCTGAGTGGGGATTCCCCGTAGATTGTTGACGTAATGGCTGCTGCTCTTTGACCTACCAATAGACTGATTTCCGGTAGTTTGTCGAGAGACTTGTGTCTAATTGTTGCGGTCTCACATGTTCTAACAAATTTAGCTATGATCAGTTATGATCTTCTTCGTAACAATACATGGCCCTTTTCAACTATTTTGCAACTACATGTGTAATAATCACCTCATACCCACAATGCAGTAGCTGTAGGCAATTTTTGTTTTTTACACACGCACGTACACCACTGAGATCTATATGGAAAGCCGTTGGAGACTTTATTCACATACCCCAGACGTATGGAACGCGGCACACGTCTGCTAAATTGACCAATCACCGCCTGTTATTTAGCAGACGTGTCCAAGGTGCGATAGCACACGCCTGCTAGTTTATTAGCACACGTGTGCCCTTTCCAGACGGATGCGCAGAACGCTCGTAAATTGGTTTTTAAGGCAACCAATCAAGTCCGCTGTTACAAAGCTGCTCAGCTCGGTACGTACAGGGCCTGCTCGCTATAACAAAACTGCTCAGGTCAGTACATATTGGAAGGGGGACACACCCACGGCCAGGCACGGATCCAGGGGGAGGGCCGAAGGGGTCTCCCCCTCCCCCGCCAAAAAAGAGAGAGAGAGAGCTAGAGAGAGAAGGAACAGAAGGGAAGGGGAAAGAGGAGAGAAAGGAAAGAAAGAAGAGGAAGAAGAAAAGAAAAGAGGGAAAAAAGAGATCGGCGGGGGAGGGGCGACTGAGGGCCTTGCCTCCAAGGCTGTTGCCCCCCCTAGCTCCCCCCCCCCAAAAAAAAAAGAGAGAAGGAAGGAAAGGGAAATAAAAAAAAAGTGAAGAGGAGGAGACAAATTGAAGGGGGAGGGGGGAGGAAGAAGAAAAGTAATGAAGGGGGATATCAGTAACGATTTTCTCGCCAACAATTTGTTGATCCTCAGGGGGGGGGGCAAAAAAAGAGAGTAGGAAGGAGAAAAGGAAAGAGGTGAGCTAAAAGGGAACAAAAAAGGGAAAGAAGAAAAGAAACAGGTGAAAAGAAAGGGAGGGGGTCAGATGCAAATAATCCAGCCAACAACATGTGGTTCGGGTATAGGGGTGTAGTAGTAGTAGTATTTATTTCCGTATAAAAACATAGTAAAAATGCATAAAATACGGTGGATAGCCCACATTCAGCTAACCCGACATGGGAAAGCTGGTCTTCCGTGGGGTCCGAAACAATTACATAAACAAAACAGAAACATAAATACATATATGAACAACAGTAAATACATTTTGAAGAAAGAAAAACAAAAAGAAGTAATATAAAATAAAGGGATAAAAAAAAAAAAAAAAAAAAAAAAAAAACATTTCATAAAAAACAAGTAATCATAACAAGATAATGAGGGGGGGGGACCATGTGCTACTGTAACAGTTCTGCAATCTTAGATTTGAATGTATTAACACTAGGGGACGATTTGATATGAGGAGGAAGTGTGTTGTAGGCCTTTGCGTTTCTATACTTGAATGATCTTTTGAGGTAATTTGTTCTCGGTTTGGGTAATTTTATTTGAGCTCCAATTCGGGAAGGGTAGGAATGGGTTCTCAACTCAAATTCATTTCTTAAATACTCGGGGGTTAGATTATTCATTATTTTATACATAAGAACAAGGGAATGATGATTTCTTCTTTTGTCCAACAGTTGCCAATTAAGAGCGTTATGCATTTCCAAAACAGAGATATGAGATTCAGGTTTTATTTTAAGTATAATCCGGCCTGCCCTATTTTGCAATTTTTGAAGGCGATCTGTATATTTCCTGAAAGCTGCACTGTAAATAACATCACCATAATCAAAATACGGAAGGATCAGTGAGCTATATATTAATTTCAGTACCGATTCACTTAGGAATCGCCTTAGTCTTCCTAGAAAGCCTACCATTTGACCAATTTTCTTCAACATATTGTCTATATGTAAATTCCAGTTTAACTTTTCATCAACTAAGACGCCAAGGTACTTGACATGATGAACTTGATCTATGGAGATGTCATTCAATGAAACTCGGTGGACATTCTTTTTAGATATCATGTGGTTGCTTCCAATGAGCATACAAACTGTTTTTTGACAGTTGACACTTAATTTGTTTTGGCACATCCAGTAATACATATTGTCTAGGTCTGAGTTCAAAGCTAATTCAATTCTATCTATAGAAGGATGTGAGAAGTATAAAACAGTATCATCAGCATACAACTGAACTTGACAGGTTTTTATACATTTTACTAAATCATTTATATATACGATGAAGAGCAGTGGCCCTAGAAGGGAACCTTGGGGCACACCACACTCAATAACTGATTCGAAAGAAAGCTCTGCATTAATAAGTGTCCTACTGACTCTGTCTGACATGTAGCTTTTAAACCATGAACATGGAGTGCCAGAAATTCCTATGTTATTGAGTTTCTTGATAAGAATATCACAATTCACGGTATCGAAGGCCTTTCTTAAGTCCACAAATACAACCCCCGTATACTCTTTCTTATCAGTGGCGTGAAGCCAGTCATCAGTTACTTTTAGGAGAGTGGTACTAGTTGAGTGACGTGGCCTGAAACCTGATTGGGCGGCTGACAAGATATTGTTCTCATGTAGAAACTCCAAAACTTGTCTTTGGACAACCCGTTCCAGTATTTTAGATACACAGGGCAAAATTGAGATGGGCCGATAATTTGAAGGAGAGCTCTTATCGCCACTTTTGTGAATTGGGATGATCTTGGACCTTTTCCATTGTTGAGGAAATTTACCGCTCAACAAAGAGCGGTTGATCAGGTTGGCAATACTCTGTGATATCTCGGTAGCACATGCTTTTAAAACAAAAACTGATATTTTATCTACACCTACAGATTTAGTATTTTTCAATTTGTTTATAACTCCCAACACATCATTTTCGGTTACAGGGGTAAACTCAAAACTCTTAATTAATGGTATACCGTGTGTCTCAAAAAAAACGTAACACTTTTGAAATGGTTGCCAAATTGAGCATATATAATTTTATGAAAAAATGTCTATATGTATGGAAAGCTAAAGGACCAACCTTTCATATGATATGAAAAAATTAAAAAAAAATCATGCTTCGATGGACAGTGTTCACTTAAGTTAGAGGTATGAAAATGGGCCTGCGCAGGATTTTTCCTTCCAATTTTGGACAGGTAAATTACTTGTAACTTACAAAATAAGGTCGATATGAGATATTCATGATCGATGGATCAAAAGGATATTTTGAATCAAAAGGATATTTTGAATACCTCGAATTCTGGTATTTTCAATGCATAATGAATGATGTACTTAGCTATTACATGTTTGGGTCATTCATAAAACCTGAATAAAATGTGATTGATGATCCACCAAACTTACGGAAGAAAACTGATAAAGAAAAGGCAAGGGGTAGGTGATGGGATGGGAAAAGGTTGTGGGGGGGAGGAGAGTGGGTTGCATAATGTCAATTATGATTTTGAATACGGTATTTCAATTTAACATTTTCCCATTCTTCCTTCATCCTGTTCACATCTACCAGATCAATGATACAATAAGATGGGAGTGGAAGTTGGTGTGTGTGTGTGTGTGTGTGTGTGGCAGGGGTGGTGTTTGGGGATTGATAAATGACAGAGAGAAAGGACTGGTATTCAAAACATCCTTTTAACTCTTAATCCATCGATCATGAATATCTCATATCAAACTTATTTTGTATGCTAAAAGTAACTTACCTGTCCAAAATTGGAAGGAAAAATCCTGCGCAGGCCCATTTTCATACCTCTAACTTAAGTGAACACTGTTCATCGAAGCATGATTTTTTTTTCAATTTTTTCATATCATATGAAAGGTTGGTCCTTTAGCTTTCCATACATATCAACATTTTTTCATAAAATTATATATGCTCAATTTGGCAACCATTTCAAAAGTGTTACGTTTTTTTTGAGACACACGGTATTGTTTTCTATAGGGAGAGGCGTATCAGGAATTTCTTTTGCTAAAATACTTCCTACTTCAGCAAAGAAGGTATTAAAAAGATTAGCAGTATCAACATTACTTTCTGAATTAAGCGCAACTATTGGCGTGTCACGTTTCTTATTTGGAATGATAGATTTTAATGTCTTCCAAGTCTGTTTTGGATTTGCACTAGAAAGTGAGAATTTATCAGAGTAGTATTTTCTCTTTGCTTTTCTTACATCAGTAGTAACTTTATTACGTAGTACTCTATATTCACCCATGAGTTTTTCATCTTTAAGTTTACACGCTCTCCGTTTCAGTTTGTCACGCTTTTTCATGAGTTTATAAATACCTGCATTCATCCACGGAGAGCCCCTAGTACTTATTCTTTTTGAACGGTATGGCATGTGTTTGTCAACAACTTGTAACAACAGATTTTGCCATAATTCAACAGCTTCATCAATTGAATTGCACTGGTTTATATACTCCCATTTCTGGTTGCGAATATCATTTCTAAACTCATTACCATTAAGTTTGCTGCAACTTCTAAAGTTAATAAATCGGGGGTGTGATGAAACATTGGCATTCCAAATTAAAAAACTAATAGAATGGTCACTCATTCCATTATGAAGTACTCCATAACTCTTTACGTTTGGGGAGTTATTAGTTAAGAGATGATCAATCAATGTAGCAGAAGCATTTGTAATTCTGGTTGCTTCATTTGTGTTAACTTGAACTAGAGAATACATATCATTGATATCCATATATTTCTTACTCATACTCGATAAAGGTTTGGCCAGTAGGTCACAGTTTACATCTCCTACTAAAATGGTGTCACAGTTCGTTATGTCAATAAAGCTAAGAAACAGCTCATATAAATTAAAGATTCCAACGTCTGAAGAGGGCGGTCTATACCAAGTTGATATGACAAGGGGTTTTGCAAGCTTAAGATACACCTTTATTACAATTGCTTCTAAATCATCTAAGGTTTCATGCGTTAGTTTCTCAAAATGTAGAGATTTGTGAAGATATATGGCGACCCCGCCTCCCTGTCTATTTCTGTCTTTGCGAACCAAGTTAAAATTGTCAATCATGACTTCATCATCATAAATAGATGCATCTATTTTGGTTTCATTTACAGCAAAAACCTGAATGTTATTTGATTTTACAAATGTCCTTACTTCTTCAATATGTTTGAGAAGACTATTAACATTTAATTGAGCAATCTTAAGACCATTACCTTGCAATTCATGGTAGTGTAAACCCCTAGAGGTGTCCATTCTTGTGCTATTTGCTTTAACATGGACATTATTTAACTCTGGAATAATGGAAAGACCCAATTCATTATAGAAAGGTAATTCCTTAAGAATACAAATGTTGCACTGCCAGCCAAAGAAATCCTCTGACGGATCATCATAGATTTGGGAGGAAATACCAGCACAAATGATGTGAAGCCATTGGTTACATTGAGTACACTTCAATCCCTTTTGATTATTTTTAACAGGTTTCGTACAACAGGCACATGGGTAATTGTAGACGTTAAAGACCATACGTAAACAGTTCAAATTACAATTAAAAAAAAAAGATACAATATTTAATGTTAAAAAAAAAAAAAAAAAAAAAAAAATACAGTCAGTTCGAGTTCTTCAATTTACTTTTAAAAGATCGGTTAGTAATAAGGAAATCAATCGATCGTAGACCATGTCTCATTGTATCTGCAAAGAATTAATTCACTTATAGCAGTGCATGGTGAGTGGCGTGAAAAAGAGAGTTTGTCCGGTATTTTCAATCGTTAGTTGGTTGTCATTCGAAGCACTGACCCGTTCGTCGAGAGCTATCTGTAGAGCTCGTTGGTCGGATTAGTTCAATTGTCACTGTATTCTTCCCCAGGTTTAGTGATGCGTGAACCACAGACTAGCTATACACCCAGGATCTGTCAATACGAAGATTACGTCTATACACACACATTGCGATAGCTCCAATTTAGTTGGCATATCATTACACAGGCATGAACTTCGGGCCACTTAAAAAGCTCTCCTCCAACAAAAGAGGAGGGGCTAACTGAATAATAGAGAGGATCCGCTTAGCGTTAAGACGAGCGCTTAGTTCATTCTTGTAGGATGATGGCTAATGAAGAAGAATTCAAGCTTTGCTCAATTTGTGTAGGTCACCTTCCGTCGTCATGGTGATTCGCTTTTTCAGAAAAGCTCCGTTCGTCTTCTTGTCAGACTTTCATGGATATAGATTGCCTCATCCTGACAGTGACGCAATTTTCTCCTATTTCTGTAGATTTTCTCTCTTACATGGTAATTTGTGAACTTTACAATCACACCTCTATTTCTCTTCTCTTTACTCTGACCCAATCTATGGCTTCTGTCAATTTCTCTGGCATCTAAAGCAATGTCTAACTTCTCGGCACACATTTTGATGATAGTTTCGTTAGTGTTTTCGTTCAATTCCTCTTTTATTCCGTTGAATATCAAGGAATTCCTTCTAGAGTATTGTTCCGACTCATCCTGTTGATCTAATAACGATTGCATCTTTGTTTCTAAAACAGTTATTTGAGTGTCTCTCGCCTGCAATTCAAAGTCAATATATTCGCGTAAGTTTTCTGAAACTTTCTTCGTAATCATTGGTGTAATTTCTTCTATCAAAGTTTTCTTAAGTACACTCACCAGCTTATTTATCAAAGTGTCACTCTCCAGGGCTCTGTTCAGTTCATCCCTTATGCTATTCGCAAGCTCTTCAGCTTGCAGTTTCAAGCTGCGAGTTGTAGTCATCATGAAAAGATGTATTATACAGGTCTCCAAAAATCCAAAGATTAGGTAAAAATCAATTCCAAGAACATCAGCATACGGAGGTGAACACTTAGAACTGGTAGTTAAAAGTACTCATGAGGCAAATTACACTGACATACACGCTATATCGAGGGATAATACACGGTCTATCGGTCTATCGGTTTGACGGAGCGCTTTAAAAAACACGTCCGTTCATGTCAAAATCGTAATGACAAGGGGTGAAAGGCCTTTGCCTCCCCCCAGCAAACTTTAAAAAGATGGACCCGCAAGCCTACTATTTATCTACATCACCATGCAAGCCGATACTTACAAGCAGCTTCATTTTTAATATGTTGTTACGGGTCAATGTCGCTATTCATAAGTTCCGCTATTCATAAGGTCCGCTATTCATAAGGTCCGTTATTCAAAAGGACCGCTATTCATAAGGACCGCTTTTCATAATTGGAGAAAAGGGTCATTATTCATAAGGTTCATTATTCGTAAGGACCGCTATTCATAATCAGAGAAGAGGGTCGGTATTCATAATACGAGAAGAGGGTCGCTATTCATAATGCAAAATCGGGGTCATTATTCATCAGGACCGTTATTCATAATCAGAGAAGAGGGTCGGTATTCATAATACGAGAAGAGGGTCGCTATTCATAATGCAAAATCGGGGTCGTTATTCATAAGGGTCGCTATTCATAATAGGAGAAGAGGGTCGCTATTCATAATACGAAATGAGGTTCGCTATTCATAATAGGAGAAGAGGGTCGCTATTCATAATAGGAGGAGAGGGTCGCTATTCATAATAGGAGAAAGGGGTCGCTATTCATAATAGGAGAAGAGGGTCGCTATTCATGATAGGAAATGAGGGTCGCTATTCATAATAGGAGAAGAGGGTCGCTATTCATAATACGAAATGAGGTTCGCTATTCATAATAGGAGAAGAGGGTCGCTATTCATAATAGGAGAAGAGGGTCGCTATTCATAATACGAAATGAGGTTCGCTATTCATAATAGGAGAAGAGGGTCGCTATTCATGATAGGAGTAGAGGGGTCGCTATTCATAATAGGAGTAGAGGTTCGCTATTCATAATACGATATGAGGGTCGCTATTTATAATAGGAGAAGAGGGTCGCTATTCATAATAGGAAATGAGGGTCGCTATTCATAACAGGAGAAGAGGGTCGCTATTCATAATAGGAGAAGAGGGTCGCTATTCATAATACGAAATGAGGTTCGCTATTCATAATAGGACAAGAGGGTTGCTATTCATAATACGAAATGAGGTTCGCTATTCATAATAGCAGAAGAGGGTCGATATTCGTAATACGAAATGAGGTTCGCTATTCATGATAGGAGAAGAGGGTCGCTATTTATAATACGAAATGAGGTTCGCTATTCATATTAGGAGTAGAGGTTCGCTATTCATAATATGAAATGAGGGTCGTTATTCATAATAGGAATAGAGGGTCGCTATTCATAATACGAAATGAGGGTCGCTATTCATAATAGGAATAGAGGGCCCACTATTCATAATAGGGTCACTATTCATAATACGAAATGAGGTTCGCTATTCATAATAGGAGTAGAGGGTCGCTGTTCATAATACGAATGAGGGTCGCTATTCATTGTATAGAGTTAGGGTCGCTATTCATAATACGGGATGAGGGTTGTTATTCATAAATGAAATAGGCCTAAGCAATATCCAAAATGCTCATAACAAATAGAAATATCGGACGGAGGACACCCCAAGGCGACACATGGCCCTGAATATTTGTCTTGTTTTTAAGTAGGTTTGAAATTTGTTATCCAATGTTATAAACATAATTGAGAATTTAAAGCAATAACATTTGAATCATGAAACATCCTCAAGCTCACCTCCCCTCCCCCCCCTCCCCCTTCCCCCCTCCCTCCCCCTTCCCCCTCCCCCCTACCCCTCCCCCCC
>JAVYIG010014832.1:0-39276 GCA_035222895.1 Strongylocentrotus droebachiensis | reverse complement strand
TTCTTTCTTTAATAGTTTAATAAAACTTCAAAGCTTCCGCGTTTCGCGCAGGAGGGGTAGGAGGGGGGGGGGGGCTGATTTTAGATAAGGATTAAGAGTTGAGACCTCTACAACGAATCGTCTTCTTTCTCTAATAATTTCATAAATCGTAAAATATTTCGTGCTTCGCGCGGGGGGGGGGGGAGAATATAAATTTACACGAGGATTATTTTCGAAAACGGTACAACGAATCGTCTTCTTTCTCTAATGATTTAAGTGAACTTAAAAGCTTCAGCGCTTCGCGCGGGAGGGGGAACCTGAATTCAGACGAGGATTAAGAGTCGAGAACTCTGCAACGAATCGTCTTCATATTCTAATAATTTAATAAATCGTAAAATTTTCCGCGCTTCGCGCGGGAGGGAAAAAACTTAATTCAGACGAGGATTAAGAGTCGAGAACGGTACAACGAATCATCTTTTTTCTTTAATAGTTTAATGAAACGTCGGAGCTTCCGCGCTTCGCGCAGGAGGGGGAGGGGGTGGGGGGCGAATTTAGACAAGGAAATTAAGAGACGAGTACTCTACAACGAATCGTCTTCTTTCTCTAATAATTTAATAAATCGTAACATTTTTCGCGTTTTGCGCGGGAGGGGAAAAACTTAATTTAGACGAAGATTAATAGTCGAGAACGGTACAACCAATTATCTTCTCTAATAATTTAATTACTCAGATAATTACGTCACTGTTGGTCACCATTACTTACCAATATTTGACTCGCATAATTTCAAATTTAGGCCTCCCCCCCTAAGAAATCCTGGATCCGCGCCTGGGAGAGACTGATTATTACGACATTATCAGTAATCGGATCTCATTACCAAGGGTAGCCTAATCGGTATTATTATTTTAATGCTTTTTTCTTCAACTGTATACATTCCGATCAATACGACGTGTACTTTAAAACATAATATTTTTGTTTGACTTCTTGTTCTTGAAAGGCTATAAGCTTTCACCATCACATTTTATAAATGAAATATTAAATGTTTGTAATGACCTCAAAGACATCTGAGTTTTGCCTTTAAAGGGTCCATGACAACGAAATACAAGTGTATTCCTGTTGGTGTGCAGTCCTACATACATCTCATATTTTGATATGTAAACTTCTGAATTTGTTTCATAGATTTTTAAGTATTTTTTGAATTATTTGTTTTTTTAAACTTGCTACCCCAAAAGCCTCCAGATCTCATTCCCCTTGTGACATCATCTGCCAGTCATCAATGAGCTAACTTGAGAAAGTGGTATGTATCTTTGCCGAAGTCGACCGCCTGTTACAATACATAATACAATAGCAACATACAAGTTGCTATGTCAGACATGCTGTAGCATCATCAGGAAGACAAAGGCAATGATGATGTATTGTACATAATTATGTATGGAAGCATTCAATTCTATTATGAACGTGTGCTAAGCTGGGGGAAATTACATACCATTGTCTACTCTAGAATATTAGTTTAGTCTGACATGTCTGACATAGCAAATTATATGTTGCTATTGTTTGTGGTATTGTAACAGGTGGTCAACTTTGGCAAAGTTACATGCCACTCTCTCAAGTTAGCTCATTGATGACTGACAGATGATGTGGAATGAGATCTGGAGGTTTTTGGGGTGGAGCTTAGCAAGTTTGAAAAACAAACATTTCAAAAAATATTTAAAAATCTATGAAACAAAATTCAGAAGTTTACATATAAAAATATGAAACGTATGCAGGACTGCGCATACTGCACACCAACTCGAATACACTTGTATTTCGATGTCATGGGCCCTTTAATATAAAAAAAACAAAGAAACAAACAACAAACAAATAAACAAACAACTGAACTGTGACGATATTGACAAAATAGAACTTTATAGAGCTCTAACTGAAAATATAATCGTGTGAATTTTGGTTGTCATCATAACCTAATTCAATTACGTTAATACATGTCATGTACAGTTCATAAATTACGTTAACAAAATGATGAAATCATTTACTTAAACAAAAGTCTAACCCCATCCCTGTAACTACCCAACTCCGAACAAAACCCACCACCATCCACATCTCACTGATCCTCACACGCACACAGGCACAATCACATACGTATGTACACCAGATAATATATATAGCACTTATAAACTATATTAAAATCTTGAGAAATGCAAAACGTCCTTGTATCGGACAATAGTAAGGGAGATTTTCTCCATCTAAGTGCTTTATGTGGGTTGTTATGATTTGTTATTTACGTCAAAGGTTATTAAAAGAGATTCAATACATCAATTATCTAAGCACTGCTGAAACCACAACATAATTCACTTCGAAAGGCGTCGATGACAGTATCTCAATAAAAAAGATTTCATTTTCACTTTCATGCAGTGAAAAAGGTGTATAGAGTATACACACTATTGATCATATAATAACATCATTATACCTACATACATGTTAACATAGGTGTTGTGTCTTTACATTACTGTGCTTTTTCTCTTTGCATTTAACAAAGTGGATATTTTAATCTGTCGATCATCAGCAATAGTTGAACTGTGGGTTTGCCTTCTGATTTAGCCTTGTAAACTGTGTGTTCGTTCTCCGTTTGGTCAAAACCAATCGGTTGTTTGGTTGTCGACTGGGATATTCCAAAACCAACATATTTCCATTCAATCATCAATCTTTGGGATAACATCTTGATGATTAAGGCACCATGTGGAAACCTGATTCAATGAGAATCCCGATCTTACTAATAGCTGTATATTTACATGGCTTGACGAGAGAGAGTTCTGGAGAGATGAGCGTTGTCTTAACACCTACAAACGCTGTCGTTTCTGATAGAGAAAACGTTACCCTTCAGTGCATTCTCAATGATGTCGATACTCGTTCCTATACGATAAAGTGGAGTCATTTTCCATACAGCTCCGGTCCTCTTCAAAGCAACATAACATTAATCGAGGATACTCTATCAACAACACTCAAATCTTCACTGACTCTATCAAAACCAGGCCCGGATTTCATCACAGTGTTGTATTTTTGTGAAGTGCACTATACAGGTCGGGGAGGGAATCTTGTAACCTTTGCTCAGTCTATAATATCTCGGAGCACGGTTGAAAGGAAATCGGAGTGTTTTAAGTCTGATGGTAAAGTGAAGGTTATTCACCTGTTCTATCAAGGTCCTTCAGTTGATATATCGTGTAAAGTGTCACGAGAACCCACCGTTCCCGAGTTGAGATGGAATACTCTACAGGGAGATAGAGACGACAAGATACCGCTTGACTTTGATCGTGGTGACGATGGTTAGTATGATAAAGTCTGTTCAAAGCCAGGAGGGCGTTTACTCTGTGTTAAAGTAAATTATTTAAGGTCTTTCTAGCTCCAATCATTACGCCCTTGGTTTCCACGTTTGTATTTATAAATACAATTTCGCATGATACATAAAACATCTTAAAGGTAAAGACCAGTATTGGCAACGCCCCAATTTCAAAAAATGAAATGGAAGCTCTCATTACCAATCATGTGAAAGAATATGTTTTGACTAATACATGATGATAACAAATTTGCCGGGAAACCGCCTACTAATTCATATATTTGGTAAATTTATTTCTCTCATGGTCTGGTGAGAGAGATAGGGTAGTCCCATATACATCTTTCTGTGTATAGTGCTTGTAACTTTACGAAGAATGGGCCAAATTTCTTATCATTTTGATGATTCCAGAACCTTGCAGATGCTAGATGCTAGATGATCAACCTTTTCTGATCGATTCCACAACGTTTCTTTCACAGTGCAATCGCATGACCATTACTGGTCTTTACCTTTAAATATAGCGCTAGATACGTTTTTATTTCATTTATTCATCATTTCTTTCAAAAGGGTAGTTTCATTCAGTTCCACTAAAAGCCAGCGGACCTGCTTTTCGAAAAGCCCTTTATAAATCAATAACAGTATAAAGACATACAAATAATAATTTTTTGTTTTAATCAAAAATTGCACATTGTATGAAAAATATCAAAATAGACCTATATCTTTAAAAAGAACACTATTGAATGATACAATATTCATTATCAATTAGTTAAAAAGGGCGGTTTTCGCATTTCTAGAAGTATCGTAGTCTAGTGACTAAAAAAATTGTATGGAGAAGAGAAGGTCATGGGTTCGATTCTCATCATTTACACCTGTAATTCTGTTTGCCCTATTTGCTCATCCTAATTCATTTTATCGACTTTACTGTAGGTATTCATTTTTTTCTCATTATCACAGGCACCTATCGATATATTGAATCATCTCTGGCATGGAACCAACTGTTAGATGGAGTCATCTTGTTCTGTAAAGCAACGACTTACGGGGATTCAATCGTGGCAGAACCATGCGTCATTGGCCTTATTAAAAACGTCCAACAACCTCAAATAATTCCGAGAAACACCAGCCTGAGTTTTGGGCTTGTAAATGAGGCCGAATTTTGGTGCGATGCGATAGGTCTCAATCATCAATCTTGCTCTTATATCTGGGCGTGTCAACCCATGGTTTGTGGTTGCCTTAGTAATAGTGATACTATCGTTATTGCTGTCGACGAATCATCAGTTCCAGAGAATGAGATTAATGTAAACTGCCAGGTAGAGTGCATCCCGGGCGTCTCCAAAGAAGCTCATGCAACCTTGACAATCCATTCTCCATTATCTGAATCAAATACTCCACAGACGGCAATGCCTTCCACTGAACATGTAGACACTAAAGTATCACTCCAATTACATTCGAATTCAAAGGATGATTATGTTCTTAAATGCACTGCGAACTTTACAGAGAATGATGAACCTGCTTTCACGTGGTATATTGATGGTAAGCGAGAAATCTCAAACAGCGTTGAGGTTATGCCAATGCAATCCACCTACCACGTTGATCACTCCTTCAATATGGTGGTATGCGACGTCCTGTTGAATGACAACATCACTCGGGTTTGGGGCACTTTCACTGAATTATTTGATACAACACCTGATGACGACATCATTTCAAGGACCAACTACACAACCAATGATCCTGTTATGAAGTCCCTTCCTAAGTTAGCCCCTATTAAACCAGTGCTGTCCGATCTTTCTGAAAGTTCTTTGTTGTTGATAGTACTCATCAGTATCTGTGGTTCAATGGCCCTAGTTGTCTTTGCTTGGATTACTGTGAGTACTCTAAAACGAAACTTATATCGGAACCCAATTGAAGCTTCCAAAGTCAAAACTTTCAGGGCAAAACGTCGATGCCCTTTGGAGGATTCTGGTATTAATTTGACACCAAACGCCGAGGAAAAGATATTTGACTTTGTTGATTCATTGGGTGATTACGCCTATCCAAGTTTCCAGATAAAGAATTTATACAATGACAAGAAAAGCCGAGACGAATATTTTGCTTTTCAAGATGCATCCGGATTTAGCGATGAGATAGAATT
Organism: Strongylocentrotus droebachiensis; assembly: GCA_035222895.1. Lineage (NCBI taxonomy): Eukaryota > Metazoa > Echinodermata > Echinoidea > Camarodonta > Strongylocentrotidae > Strongylocentrotus > Strongylocentrotus droebachiensis. Next base: position 33,847 of record JAVYIG010014832.1, on the reverse strand, counting down.
GAACGAAAGTAATTATGAAGAATTTCCTGATGATAATCCCTGCTCACAAGGGCAGCAGAGTCGTAGGTTCGTCAATCAATCCCTGAACTCCTCGACCCCTCTCTCATCAACGTCGTCTTGCTCACCGTGTTCCTCGTCGTATCTCCCTCCAACTCCACCACTTATTCACGAATACCATACCACATGTGATGTGACTACCACCTCGCACTCTGATTTCATACCCGATCATCGATTCATTCAGCATGATTCTCTATCATCTCGACACAGCTCTCATGAATTATTTCATGAATATCTGGCTTAAATACTGCAACATCAATCAAAGAACCTTATCTTAGAATTCTATTAAACTCATTTTCTCATTTGGCGAAAATTATTAAGAGTTCTGTGGACAAGTAAAAATCTTAAGTCAACAAATTTATCAAACGTTTCTCTAACACATGCACACAGAAAGATGTAGACTGAAATTAAATGCCCATCAGTGGGTCGGAATGAGACCAAAACCATGACCATAAGATTTATTACCAATACAAAAGGATACGACCGAATTGTGTACAGTTAGGAAGAGCTTTTGGTAAGCACAAAATATATACTTACGACGATGAATTAAAAGTGAGGGAGGTTGTCATTGCATTTACAAAACTGGGGTAGAATTAGCTGTGCATTAGATATTCGAGCTTTTTCATATATAATAATAATAATAATAATAAATATTTATTTATTCAATAAATATGCAATACATCCCAGGGGCTGAAATGTACAATATTTTTACAAAAGTATTTACATGATAAAAAATACACTATATAAAATAATTATAATACAAGTAAACGGTATGCTACCGTGAATTATTCACATATGGAAACGTTTGCTTGTATTTGTCTCATAAAAGAAGTTGCCACAAACTGACTCCCACACGGTGTTGAATGCTCAGGGGTCACAGGCCACTGGCTTCACCGGGCAGGTAGTTCCATTATGTGAATGGGTAAATTAACTATTACAAAATGAGGGGACATTACATTGTACAATAGGGACACACATTGTTTTTATTGTGCAGAACATACTCTTTTATTGACTTACTTATTGCATGAAACTGTAAAACCAAAATGCATTTTGTATTCTAACAATTGGAGTACAAAGAATAATAACAGGTGAATGAAATGCATAAACACCACAAACACCTGAGGAGGAAGCATTCATAAATTTGAATACATATAGTTGATAAACGACTCCGATGAAACTATAAAACCAAAATGAAATTTGCGTTCTGGCAATTGGACTACAAAGACAACAACACAAACACCTGGGAAGCTAGGAAGCATCCATAAATTTGAATAAGTTAGTTGATAAACGACTTCGCATGTGGACGTTTGTTGGAGAAGAAAGCAGTGGATTCTTAACAACACGAACCCATTTAACAGAATGTCGGAACGTAAATTAAATTTGGCGCGGTTGGAAAATGCATTTTTCTACCCTGCGACTTAAATGGTACGATCCAGTAAATTAAAACAGTAAAATGGCTCTTATTTTAAAATTACTCATTAAATAAAACCCAAAACTTCAGTGATATCAGAAAAAATATGTTATATCTTACTAATAATTAAAAAAGATGTATAAACATTGTGAAAGTGTGGCATTTTACGATAAAAGAGACCAATTTAGCGAAGATGACGTCATTAGTGCGCTTGCATCAGGGAATTCGAGGTCAAAAGATCAATTCAGACGCTGAAAAGTTATTGGTCGAGCCTTTTTGTTTCATTTATTCCGACAAAATTATACAATCAATCAAAACAAGTTTAATACCAGAAGAAAGCTAACGATTAGTATTTTCATTAACCGCTTGCCCCAAAGTCGCCTGACCACAGTGAAACGAGTGAGAGCTTGCGAGAGCGGCCAAAGTGTAATTGAAACTCGCTATTTGCTCTTCTCCAACGCAAAAAGAGACGACATTGTGCTGGATAAATGTATTTTTTCCGACAAAAGTACAGAAAATTTGCATATGGTCTTTTTATATTATACTTAATGAAATGTTACCCGAGTGACTTCCGGGCGCCCCAATGCTGGAAAGAAACGCACATTTAAGAAAACTTCACTTTTTCATGGAAAAATGCCTATTTGTTCTATGCACGCAAGTCAGATTGAGCGGATGATACAACGTTTCCATATGAAGTTAAATACCAAGGAGCACATGTGAGTCTACCATTAAATTAGTAGTACAATTAAATGTAAAGGTGAATGATAAAAGTAATCTAGTGTGATGTAAGTGAAGACCGCAAAAGTAAGGCAAGGGGAGTGGAGATATACATATGGCTCCGAATAGTCTCATTGGACAACGCCCCCTATCGTCAGAGGCCAGCAGCCTAACATGTTAGCCTACTGACTTTTACCAACAACAAAAAATCGTTAAAAATTCATTTTTTTTGTTTAAACGAAAAGCACATCCACCCGACGTACGTTGACACTAGTTCTTTCATTGGAACCCTCATGTCCCATTGACTTTTGAAAGTTTACCCACCGTAATTTGGTCAAGCACATCCACCCGACGTACGTTGACACTAGTTCTTTCATTGGAACCCTCGTGTCCCATTGACTTTTGAAAGTTTACCCACCGTAATTTGGTCAAAATAGGTCGCCAGTTCGCCATTGCCTATATAACACATGTGCAACAAGTCGAAATTTTGACGCTATTTGCCACTCGATTGTAATGTTATAAGTCAAGCACACGAAGAATAACAAGCATGAATTTTCATAGATCAGTTCTGTCTGGTTCATTATGTCCATTTCAGCCAACCCCCCACCGTAATTTTTCCATTTAGTATAGGCAAGCATTTTGCCGAGGTAAGCAAAAACATGAATATTCATGAACGCCATGGACTATTCGATTATTTACAGATGAGTGCAATTGTGCACCACATCAAACTCCCCTACTTTAAGTCAAGTATTTCATTGTATTATTTCGTTTGGTAGGTTTATTTTAATTACTGTTTAATTATCAGATATCAATGATAGTTTAAAGATATGAAAAATGTTCTTGTATTTTTTATTTAGCAAAGCAATCTCACAAACAAATTCCCTACCAAGTGTCGTCTAATCCGCCGATTGCCGTCTGCCGTCCAGCGAGCGAAAATGAGACAACCGAAGCAATATGTATATATATATTTTCATTTCATTTCATTTCTTTATTGTGTTCATTAGGGATAATTGTTTATATGCACATGAACAATCTTGCTTCAACATATGAACATAGGAACAACATATAATTGACATTCATAGGGCCCTGTTTTGATATAATATACATGGTCATGATGAATAAACATTTAAATACTCTTTCTTCTTCTTCTTCTTCTTCTTCTTCTTCTTCTTCTCTCTTTCTTCTTACATACCCTCCATTTTTTTTAAATTCTTATATGCTCTAATCTGAAGTAGGTATTTTGTGTTAAAAATTATTTCTTGATATGGTATAACAGTAGGGGTACAACAGTAAAGTAAGTATACTAAAACAATATATATATTCGTGTAACATGTCAATGAGGGTATTTTGCATGGTTTTCACATTCTCTATTCTTTACTGGGTTTCATTAACTACTCTTATGGAAAGTGGAATGAATGAATGCGGCGACTAGTTCTTGCTTTAACAGATCTCAATCTTCGTCCGCTTCTCAGATGTATGTACTGGTCATTAAGGGGGTGGGTAAGATCAGACATAATAGATAGGGCCTTAGATACTACTCTTTCCTTACAGACTTCATCTAGGTCAACAGTATGGTTTATTATTTTGCTGGCTTGTTTTACAACCCTTCTCAGCTTTTGTTTGTCACTTTGCCTTGCATTGTTAAACCAGATAATGGAATCAAATGTAATAGTACTCTGAATTATCGACTGGTAAAAGAGAAACTGAATCCTGTCGTTCACATGAAAGTACTTTAACTTTCTAAGAAAATATAAGCACTGGTTGCATTTTGTTAGTGTGCGCTTAGACTTCTCTTCCCAAGACAGCTTATTGTCGATATATATATAGAGAGAGAGAGAGAGAGAGAGAGAGAGAGAGAGAGAATACACACACAGACGAATTGGCAGAGAAAGAGAGGTAGAGAGGAACAGAAAGGGGAAAGGGGGAAGGTGGTCATCACCTTAAAACAATACTATAAAGATAAGACAAACATTGGCAAATGTGGCAAGGTAAATTAGAAGTTCGTTTGTCACAGTACATACGCAATATAACCGACTGAAAATGTGATATATGATGTATATGATCAGTTGCTTCCTGCTTTACCATGTGATGAGCTTGACATTTACAATTATTAAGATGAAATAATATATATCACGCACTGCAATACGTAAAAGCAAGTTTCATTTCATATATTTTCCCCTTTGCGAAAATATATCACACTTACACTGTAAGTAGATGTTAGCAGGTAATCTTGCTGTGTATTTGGGGTTTATATGTTTGTGTATAAGGGGGTGGGGGTATGGGGTGTACTTGCGTGTGAATGTTATGTTGGTGTGTAAACGTGTGTGAGTGTGACTGTGTGCGTGTAAGTGCGACTGAGTTGTAGATGGTAGTGATTTCTTTGTTTTAGTTCGGTAGTAAGAGAGGGGTTATATTATGTGTTTGATTATAAATGATTTCTATTTTTACGTAACATATGAACTATAAATGTATAAAATTAATTGAATTATGTTATCATGAGGACACGAGCTGTATTTTTATATTGTATTGTTCTTTGTTTCTTTTTTTATATTAAAGGGAAGGACTCTATTTTATTTTGATGTCATTACAAATTATGGAGGCACCAAACATTTGATATTTCATTTGTAAAATGTGATGATGCAAGATTAAAGCTTTTAATTTCTAGAAGACAAACAGATAACCTTATCTTCTCTTCTGTAAGCGAAACCTACAACATAAAAACAGCGTCATCTACGACAAATGTCTGAAGAAACTTTCCGCGAACAGCGAGGAACGGGAATACATTTTCTTAAATTAAATATGTTACTTCTTTTCAACAATACGTCATCAATCACATGAACCTTTTTAGTGATAAAAGTATATCGTCTCTCAATCCAATGGTTGAGGGTTCGGATCCAGCCAGGCACTAATGTCCTCTGACAAAAGATTTATCCACACGTGTCACTCTCCATCCTGGTGTATATGGCGAAATAACAATTTCTGGGGTATTAATGATGATAGCTGGTCCCTTAGGTAATGCAGTATTGATATTCATGCGGCTACTCTTGGTTAAAAAATAAAGTCAATTATTATCAATTATTAGTTCTTAAGCCTCTAAATGATATATATATTTATATATATATATATTATATGCATATAATATACAAATAAACGACGAAACGTGAGATATGATCAAATCCTGAAAGATGTTCCCGCTTTTGTAATCAACTAATTTTCACCTCCACTTCACTATTTGTTCCTTAATGACGTTTTAAATAGTATGGTTATGTTCTCTCTGTCTTGCTATCTCTCTCTCTTTCTCTTTCTCCCTCCCTGTCTCTCTTTCTGGAGGAAACTCGACCATTCCAAAATATCATTAAACATTTATCATCTGTGGAATAAACAGAGTTTTGATAAGAAGCAGGAAGAGATAATTGTTATCACGTTTCATGTCATCCTACTCAAGGGAAGGTCGTAGAGTCTGCCGTTTACTGGTCCTAATCAGACCCAACTTTACACAGAGTTTGGCCAACTTCAGTTTCAGTTGGTTACATCATGGCGTTTATTATTTAGTGCTGTGCTTGCTAGCCATAGCAGTATTCACCATATTTCGCCCAAGTCGAACCAGTTTGGCCAAACTCTTCTCATCACGTTCTCTCTCTCTCTCCCTCTCCCTCTCTCATCTCAGAGCGTACATAAAAAAGTTTACCCAACTTTTGTATCTTACTATTACAAATTCCTTATCAATCTGACCTTGATATTATTATCATGATAACGAGTAACTTATTTTCTGTCTAATGATACAACGTTCATAAATTTTCTGCCCTGGATGACTAAGCACCAGGGTTTTTAGAAAAGTGCCGTCAAAATCTCCTTTTACCGTATGTGGTCTGATTCACTGAATGTGGTCAGGTCATATACATGTGTTAATCTATTATTATTATTAACTTGGCAATTTTTCAGTCAAGTCATACATGCAAATATAAAAGAATTGAAAACTGTATTACAACAAATTAAAAGAACACAATGAACAAACTTTTGTATGATGATTTTAAATTATATCAAACTGTCTACAAAATTCATGTCTCATGATGTCTCTGCTTAGTTGTCCATTCCACAAGTTCACATCCATAAGATACGTGCATATTTAGGTATATGTCTTGAACTTAACATGGAACTCACAGGTTAATTAATCTTAAAGATGTAATAAATGCAAACAAGAACACACGTTGTTAACTTCGAAATACATTTACAGTTAACTGTGATTAAAAAGAGATAGCATCCCAAGTAAACTTTGTCAATTTTGAATGACTCAATGACAAAGCATACCTTAAACAAAGTTTGATATAATGACGACCTCCACAATGCAATACGACTGTCAAACAGCAAATAGACATAAACATAAGCAAATAAATGTTTTAGCACAGAACTTTGAAAGCTATCAACGTAGATTATTTTGTATTTATACTTAATGATAAAGTTTACCTTAAAGGCCCACTGCACTACTTGTAGTTACTTGCGCCCTCTATATAACAAATAATGCCCAATCGGTGACCATTGGTCCCCCATGATCCTCTTTTTCTTATGTTAACTGAGAGCTGAGTTGATGAGATAACCACCTGTCCAGTGACCTTGCAGGGCGGTCTAATCCCTCCTGTAAACTATGGCAGATAAGCTTTAAACAGAGTTTGGTATACGACTGTCAAATATCAAATAGACATAACAATAAGCAAATAAATGGTAAAGCACAAAACTAAGCCATCAATGTAGATCATGAGCAATTGAAGAGCGTTCATTAAAGGGGAGGACCTAAAGCCTTCAGTCCTCTGGCTGCTTACTAACAATGAGGTATGCTTACATAGCAGTCAGGTAAAATAACCACCACCACTAAACCACTAAAGGTAAAGATAGCTCACCAATATCAAGCATTCTCATGTTAGCTCGCAGTTTCTAAACACGAAAAGCAAAATGAAGTTTGACGACATTCTGAAGACGGTTGGTGAATTTGGACGTTATCAGCGGCGTCTCTTTATTATTGTGGTCATCTTAAATTTTACAGTTTCCTGGTCCGCCCTGGTAGCAGTTTTTCTCAATGCATCTGTCGACCACTGGTGTGCGGTAAGAATATAACAGGATAAAAGCGAGAGAATAAAATTCATGTGTTATCAAATTCAAAGAAATATTTATGTAGCTCCAATGTATATGTCCAATGTCACCTTCAATTCTTGTAACCAAATCATTGTTAAGAATTAAGATAAATGTAATTTGACAAATCAATGTCTTTAAGTTTATTTTGTGGAGACATACTGACCAAATCAAATAAAATCGATATATATTGTGGAGAAACCTAAAGGACATGTTAAGCAATGTTCAATTAATTATCCTGAGAATGCATATCCTAAAGTCAATGTTTGGAAACAGGTAATTGAATAGCTGAATAAGTAATACAGTTGTTGCTCTCTTTTTATACTCGGTTGCTTTCTACTGCAAACTGATCACGTCATGATGATCTAGACATAAAATGAAGATAATAAGTAAATTATTTGCATCGAAAGCCTTTTTGAATAATTTCTTTTATTTATAGTGTTGAGATATATTTTAAAGACATATTAACTACATAATACGGATAAAATATCAAGATAAAATGTTTCAGTTGTGATCTCAAAGAGAGTTTGGATTTTTTTTGTACAAAAATACTCATAACTTTGCAGTAGTAGGATGAAGCCATGCGAGCTTCACATCGAGTTCAGAAGACACTTATACCGCATTATCTGTCAGATTCCATTGAGGATGGTTGATAACTTTCGAAGATGTTGCCAATCCAAATTTAGTTGATTTTTTTGTGGGGGCAAACACCCTGTATATGTTTTTTTTATATTGCTCATTGTATAAACATTGCTGAATGATGTCCATTACCCAAACAAATAAGAATACCTTCACAGATTTTGTTTGTTTCATTATATAGGCATTGTATATTTGTTTCGTTATTCAATACATGTTATTAAAACAGAATCCATATTTCAATGTTGCTTAAGAGTCCAGAATGGAATCCTGGATGTGAGCAGTATGGACTTTCAGAGGAAGCTTGTAAACTGGCCCAGAAGGAAGGTAGTATTCCATCAAACAACACGTCAGATGGTGAGCTGGAGTACGCTCAATGTGAGAAATATAACGTGTCAGGAGTGGGATTCTGGCCTGGGATTGATCCAGCCAATTACAGCAGCGGAACGACGCCATGTGATAGTGGATGGATCTATGATGATAGCCAATATCAAACGACGACAGTGACAGACGTAAGAACTTAGAGTATGTGGGCGTATGTGGGTGAGGTGAGGATGCGTTCGTGTGTGTAGGTGTATGTATGTGTGCGCAGCACTGCATTTGTGTTATGCAACACACTTTTCTTATTAAGTAATAACTTATTAAACATGATTAATAACCCTGGAACAATTGAAATAACAGCGTTAATGGTCACAAATTAAGCAGACATATTCAGGATCTCAGTCAAAAAAGAATTTTTTTGCCGATAATATCATCTCAAACGGTTCAAACAGAATAAATGACGAAGTGAAAGCAAGAGATTGAGGATTGCGTGAACAAGAAACCGACTAGCATTGGTTACGAAATTGTTTATAGGACGATTCTAATATAGATAAGTGTTTACAACTTCTTTATACATGATTTTCTTTAAAAATATTTTCTTTTCGCATATCAATAAATATTTTGTTTCCAATTTTCTCGATTGGATAAGTTTAGATGTACTGCATTCAAACATCGAAACTGATAACCTTTTAAACATATTTCGTTCTGACAATATTTGGTTTTCTTACAAATCCTTTTTGACCAAAGTTACACCTTCAAAGTATGGTCCCGTATCAATTCAATCTATGTTACCTTTTTGACGTTCGAGGATACTGTCCTTATCTAAGGAATTGTCCTCTCAAACATATTATGCAGTTTTTATTTGTACTTTTTTCAAGGCAGAAAAGGACAAATGCAGGGTCAGTCATCTCCAATAAAATGTATTGTTCACGCACAAAACAGATTGGCATAGACTGATAGTTGGAATAATTTATCGAGCAAATAAAAGGTAGAGAATTCATGTATTCAAATTTCGTCATGGTAAAGTTTGGTGCTCAGATATTCCTTTTTGGCGACAGAGGGCTAAATGGGTCGTTTATATAGTTTGGATCTTTATAAAAAAAAAGAGTCGAATGTAATACCAAATTCGCCTTTAACCAACCCATTGTGTTTTCCCCTTTTCCGAATGCCTGTCTGTCTCTTTTTTTTTAATATCTATCTTGTTTCTCTCTCTTTATCAATCTTTCTCTCTTTTTCTCTCTCTCTCTCTTTATTTCTCTCTCTTTCATGCAGTTTGACCTTGTATGTGGCAAGGATGGCCTCACCCAGGTATCTCAGTCCATCTTCTATGGAGGATTCTTAGCGGGTTCTATTTTCTTCGGCATCCTGTCAGATATGTAGGTTGCGACTGGCACGTTCTTTTGGAGTTTCTTAATAATTTTATTTTCGCGAATCGCGAATGAAAGAAAAAAAGGAATATATATGGCTCAGTTCGATATATCAATTCTACAAGTATAGTCATGCTCATTTATTCAAATCTACTTTCGAGTTAATATGCGCTTTACGTTATAAACGAAATTTTACCGCAGCTACGAATTAGAAGATATGATGGTTATTATTAAAGGCTTGAAGTCATCGCTTTTTGGTGTCAGTAGAAAGGATTGGGAACCAAAGAAGTGAGGAACCTTGTGAAACTTGGCATACCTTCAATTCCAAAAAGATCCCAGCAACTGAACAAACTTTGTATATATACATCATAATTACAGATTTATATTCAATATTCATCAAAAATAAAGCAATAATGCAACTCTTATAATAGAGTATGCTAGGCAAAGCGGAATTACATGGAAATGATATATGTATAATATGAACGGTCTGTTCTTCAAAATGGCTCTCTATAATGTATATGACTCTCCATATTCCCATAGATTCTGAATGAATAGAATTATAAATCGTACACTGTTGAAAATTGATTACAGTAATTACGATCATTATCATGATTTTTATTACTATAGCATTGGACGTTGGTGGTGTCTTCTCATTTCGAACGTCATATCACTTGTTTCTGGAGTTGCTATTGCCTTTTCGCCTAATTGGTGGTTCTTTGCTACCATGCGTTTCTTTATGGGGTTCGGTAACATTGCTTTCAACATTATCCTGTTTGTCATAGGTGAGAGAGGTCCTTAATTCTACATTTTAACCTATACCCGAGCCGCACTAACAGACCAACTCCACATTATCGACACAAACAGCCATACATCAGACTGAACACAAGTTTGCATTGCCATGAATAGGTCGGTTTTGGATCGGTGTGCAGTCGGTTCGGTCGTGTGACTAAAACAGATAAATTATTAATTACTGCTTTCTAATCAATTCATTTATTTGACTTTTATTAACATAACAAACATTCAAATGTGACACACGACTGTACTCCAAAGCCTAATGATATCATTGTGTCAAGTTCATCACATCCTTTGCATAGCAGAGCGTTTCAATACGAAACACATCTTTGGTATGAAAAGAATATTGGCAAGAAAAAAAAACCTTATACGACCATAAAGACATTTTCATATACCTTTCAGTAGTACCTACATCAGATATTTATATCTTAGGGATGGGTATTATGTTTGCATTATGTTTACTAATCATATACTTTCTCACATCTTGATTTTTGGTCTATAAGGTACCGAGTTTATTGGACCATCTAAACGAAATCTAAGTATTTTAGCCTCGATCAGCTACGCTGTTGGATACATGTTCCTTGCTCTGCCGGCATACTACATTCGCTCATGGCGTACATTGCAACTGGTCGTGACTGCACCTCTTCTGCCCTTGTTTATCGCTTTCATGTAAGACAATTTTGTGTTAAGTTCTTTATAAGTAGATAACTGGTAATTTTCGACAATATTGACAATGTAGGATATCCTTGTTTAACTCTGGACAAAATAAACATGTTACATTTTTTGCAATAATATGTTATAAATATTATCGCTGTTACTATCATCATCATCATCATCATCATCAGAAGTAGCAGCTTTAATAATGATTGTACTACTACTAGTAGTAGTAGTAACAGTAGCAGCAGTATTAGTATTAGTTATGTAGTATTATAGTAATGGTAGTTTTTGTTGTACATGTAGTAGTAGTATATTGTTAGTAGTAGTAGTAGTAGTAGTAGTAGTAGCAGCAGTCAGAGTAGTACTTGTAGTAGTAGTGGTAGTTGTTTTAATAATAGTAGTGGTATAAGTAGTGGTAGTAGCAGTAGTTGTAGTAGTATTGGGATAGAACTAGTAGATGTAGCAGCAGTAATAATAATAGTAGTAGTAGTAGTAGTAGTAGTAGTAGGAGTAGTGTGGTGGTGTGATCATAGTTCGCGCTCATTTTTCTTCAGTTGCAGCGCATTCCGATCCGACATCGAATGTTGAGATCGCGATATTTCCGAAATTCTTTGACGACAAACTTTCTAAGTGAACCAATTCGGTGTCTAATAATTTATTGTCCATTTGGTAATAAATGAACTGAATAGATTTGTGTAAAACATAAACAAATAATAAATCAAATATCACGTTCCTAATATTTTTGGTATGATCTCCGCGGACACTGATCAACCATCATAATAGAAGTGGTGAAAGTTGTAGCATCTGTTCATGTTCTGATTTTAAGGAAGCCACTGCCTCCCTTGCAATGTTAATGTATTTATCTGTATTTTCGAATACATTGTAACGTATTTTGTCAGAAAGAAATTGATATGAGTTTTGATCAATCAATCTTATCAATTTACTGTTTCCTTCAATGAATTCAAGATGGCTGCCTGAGTCTGCAAGATGGCTTATCTCCATGGGGAAATATGACAAGGCAGAACAAATTATCAACAAGGTGGCCGAAGTCAACAAGGCCGAGCTCCCAAGCCCTCTTTTCACCAAAGAATACATGAAAGAACAGGTAACATATACAGCTTAGTATGTGTGTGTGCGCGTGTGTGTGTATGCGTGCGCGCGTATGCCTGTGAGTGTATGTGTTTGTGAAAATAGATGAAATAATACACAACGATGTCAATGTTATCGACATTTTGGAGAGTAAATAGGTTTATCGAATATAATCATTATTTATAGTGTTCTTTCATCAGCTCATTATTTGCTCTTAAACAAAGTAGGGATAACGTCTCTCAAGGACATGTTAATTATTGGATTATATCATTAGCTTTTAAGCTACGATAAAATAAATGTTTATTTGCTTAAAAACATGACTGCTTGTTAGTAAGCAACCAGGAGACCGACGGCTTTACGATACGTCCTCTCCGAGGACTTGGTAATGAGGATTAATGCCTTACCAAAAGACTGTTAAGTATCCAGCCACTCTTCTGAAAAGATGATTACCGTTACATCACCAATGATGTAGATCGCTTCATATTTCGACCAGTATAAGAAACGTTTAGACAGCATGGATTGTTTGTTTAATGGCTCTTTTTTCAAGATGATTATTATTGGTTTAAATGGCTTATATTATGATGAATAATAAATCGGAAGAAAATCTGGATATAAACTTTACAATGGATAAGTAAACGGGAAACAAGAAGACCATAAATAGGGATGGTGTCAGACTTGATGGGAGATGTATCATATGACATAAAGAAAAAGAAGGCTAAATATATAAAAGGATGGAGAAAGATTACGGAAGACTCTGGTTTGTGGACCTGCCTTTGGTCGAACACCCGAGTTAGATAGAGATGAATTGAATTGTAAAGCGTAAACTTAATAAACTGCCTGTTGGGTCCATAGTAACTGCCTGAAACAAAATGCACTGTGCCAATTAAGTAAACTATTGATTTGGACTAGGTAAGAACCTCGTTGTGCCCATACTATCAAGAATATCTTTATTTGCCCAGGGATTCCTTGCTAGACAGGTGCTCTGTGTTAAACATTAAGGAACTAAGTTTTGAATCTATAACGGATTCACATTCTTTCTATAGACTCTACTTCCTCTCTTATCAAATTAGCTACGGCTTCCTTCTCTTCTGCACCCACCTATCTCAGTTTCTATATCTTCCACTTTCCCTTCTCAAACACCCCTTCCCCAAACACACCTACACACACCCACACACTTCTTTTTCAACATTTTTTTATTAGAGATTTCTTTCAAAATAAATCATTGCATAAAAATCAATGTAAATAATTCCATACAAATACAAATCTTCATTTCTTTTTCATAACATAAATCAATTATTCACAAAACAGTAAGAAAAGAAGGAGAATAATGGAATGAAATCACTACTTTTTTCTAATAATAATAATTACATACTAAACTTAATTATTACCATCATTTATGAAAGAAAAAATACATATTTGTATACAATGCACCCTAAGCCCGCGACCCCTCCACCACTTCTACTACTCAACCCTCCCCCGTAAACATTCAAATTCACTCGCACCTCACAAAAACATACACAGAGTCACACGCGCTGACACATACGCACACGCACACACACACACACACACACACATACACACACCCTCTCTCACTATCTTCTTATAATTTTTTATATAAGTTTAGTTCATTTAATTTATCTGGATATGAGATTATTTTGATACATTTGGTCTTGAAAAGCTATGATTACACGACATCTATTTGTCTCCCATGACAGGATGAGATCCGCAAGGCCCGTAAACCTACCGTAGTTGATTTGGTTCGCACGCCGAGAATGAGAATGAGGACAATAAACATGGCTTTTATATGGTAACTCAATTAATCATCAATAACCATTGTAAAATTCATTTTCATTGTTGATTCGATGTCTGTATTGTTCATGAACCTGACTTGCCAATATTGACCAAACCCAGAGGTTCCACTTTCCTTTTGATACAGTTAATTTACCTATAAATTACAGTCTGTAAATACATGTGCATCGATAGTGTAAATTCTTTTGGACAATAATGGCTTTCAATAGTATTTTGCGGTTCTTATTTTACTCATCTAGTCAAATCGAATAGAATCTATTGACATCGGATTTGGAACTATCTAAAGATCTTTATTTACCCTTAACCACCCCTCCCCCTTCCCCTATCCCCCTTTCTCTTTGGAATGACATTGGCGAGGGGACCATTGACCTTTGTTAGTTTATCCATCTTATTTCTTGTTCAGGAATTATAAGTAATAACAGATCCAAATTCTTGTTTTTGCCACGTTAATTCAAGACAAAATGCTTGCCGTCTCTATACTCCCACCCTAACCCCCTCTCACCCGAACCTCCCCTTGCATCTCCTCTTCCCCTTCTCCTTCCCTTTCGCTTCCCCCTCTACTCCCCCTTTCCACGTTCCTTCCCCTTCCCCTCTCCTCCAATTTCCCATTCTCCTTCCCTTCCACTTCCCCTTCCCCTTCCTTCTTCCTCTTCCCTTCCACTTCCCTTCCCCTTCCCCTCTCCCTTACCCTTGCCTTCCAATCCTTTTCCCCTCCCCTTTCCCCTCCCCATTCCCCTTTTCATCATTCTTTCCCTCCTCTTCCCCCTCTCTTCCGCCTTCCTTCCTCCATCCCCTCCCTTTCCCATCGTATCCACCATTCCCTCCTCCTTCCCTATCCCCTTCCATTCCTTTCCTCCTTCCCTTTCCCCTACCCATTTCCCTTCCCCTCCTCTTTTCCCTCCTCTTCCCCTCTCTTCCACCCTTTCCTCTTCCTTCCCCTCCATCTCTTTTTCTTCTCTTTTTAGGATGGTGAATTCGATGGTTTACCACGGCTTGTCTCTGAATAGCTCAAATCTCGGCACCAATGACTATGTTGCATTTGCTATTTCTGGTGGCATCGAAATCCCAGCATACCTCGTCGATATTGTCATAATCGAAGTGTTTGGACGAAGGCTTAGTCTTTTCTTCTGTATGATGCTGGGTGGGATTGCTTGTCTCTCAACTGCCTTCATACGTAAGACGACTTCGTTTCACAATCCAGTAATGATTGAGCAATGATTTTGATACTTTGCATTTGTCTATCAAAAAACTCGATACGATTGACTGTGATATTTAATTATCTTAAAGTTCATAACATGTGAATAATATATTGTTAAGTTACTATTGTTCAATTATTATTTACCGAGATCTACGTAAAACATCATTGTTTTCTATGTTTTTTGTTGTGCACCATTATTTGAAAATAGTTAATAAATGAACTTGACCTTTAACTTGTAGTTGAAATAGATATTTCTTAACCTTTAAATATTCTGGATATTTGGAAATGATAAATATCTGTCTGAATGTCATTTGATTTCGTATTAGCCCCTGGCGTTGGCTTAACGACCGTTGCTATGATCGGAAAGTTTGGAATCTCTGGCTCATTCACCATTATCTATCTCTACACTCTGGAGATTTACCCAACGAACATCAGGTATAATATGAATATGAGTAAGCGCTTCTGGTAAAGCGCATTATTAGAAACAGGCGTTATCATTATAATGATTATTATTATTATGATTATCATTACTACTACTATTATCACCATATTTATCATCATCATCAAAATCAGAGTCTACGAATTTGTTCTGTTTATCGATAATTTTTTTTTTCTTCTTGAATATTTAGGGTTTTTTAAATATTAAAACTGCAAAAGAATTGTCGTCCAGTAGTCATGGTAGTGCAACACCAAAAGCAGTATTTAAAAAAAATCATGGTCCTTAACTTGTTGAATTTAATACCCTTGTAGAAATACTTATGGGATTCAGTGATAATGAATAGTAATAAACTGTTTATATAGCACACAAATAACATCCCTGTGTCATATATTGTAAATATCATGTGTTTACATTTTTAGGAAGATATAAAAGCTTCAATATTTGTTTTTGCAACTGTTTCGTCGGCAAGATTAATCTATATTGGTGTTAGGGTTGTCATGGAGCTAATCAAAACTCTAACTGGTCAATTACATGGTTAAGCCGAGCCTTTGCTGTCGCACAAAGCAATCCTCTTAATTGTGGCAAATCAAAGGTTTATATAAGATTATGCATTGAGTAATGACACGGACCAAGAATCACATCTTGAAATAACTGCACTGAAAGAGGAATGCGAAATGATTGCTCGGGTGTTATGGTTAAAGAAATACTGATATGCATGAACATGATGAAGATACGTCAGGATATCGTTTTCACGAAAACTTCATAAAGTTTACCAACATCCCATTTCATTTCACTTGTACTTATGACGGTTTCATGAAACGATGTTGAGTTCCTTATAATAATATTAGAGAAATACAACAGTCAGTATTCATCTCAAATTTTCTTCTCTCCCCTATGTAGAGGTGTCGCTATCGGCAACTGTTCTATGTTCAGCAGAATAGCAGGTATATTAGCTCCTCTTGTCCTTATCCTCAGCAAGTATTGGGACCCCCTTCCTCTTGTTATCTACGGGTCTTTATCCGTCATGGCTGCTCTGGTCTCCCTAGCCTTGCCCGAGACAAGAGGCAAAAAACTACCAGAGACGCTGGAAGAAGGTGAACGATTTGGCTTGTAAGTCTAAGCGGACCCTCTCTATCATAATAGGCCTACTGATGGTGGGCTTTTTCACATCTAAAAATCAATTATTGTGTGCTTGTGTTTGTTTGATGTGTCGTCCCGTTCCGTGTGATCGAGTATCGTCTGTCGGGGTCATAACCGTTTATGGCTTATCGTTGTTGTTATTGTTGTTATTAAGTATTTGGCGAATAATTTATATTTCATACACCACTTACATAAAATACATTTTTCATGAAAACTATATATAAATCGAGGCTCAATCATCCTCATTCCCTTTCCTTGTTCTTACTCTTCCCTTATCTTCTCATAAAGATTTAACTTTTTTAGACACCCCGTAGGAATATATCGGTCTGTCTATTTATCTATATATCTTAAATCTCTATCTCTTTCTCTCCTCTTAATCTTTTAGGAAAGATGATATTGATGAGAACTCCGAGAAAAGGAAATCCCAGGATGAAGTTTACGAAGTTCAGGAGGATAATGACGTATCGAATGAGTATAGAGGCAAGAAGGACATTGCAAGTGGAGTCACTCACGACAATCCCGTATTCCAAATGGAGGAAGAGAAATAACAGACACTCTTATCTCATCACGCCTTATTCCAATACTACCCGGCGAAACCGCGGTTGCTTTTTTTCTTCTACAATGATGAAATGTATAATACGCTTAACACTTGTGTATCTTATAAAACACATTATAAGATGATGACGTGGATCCTAATCGAATGATTGGTTGAAAGCGTACACGTGACCAGGCATTTATTTTGCCTAACTCGTAATTTGGAAAATGACCGGTCATTAGTAAAATCATGTTAGAAAACATAATTGTATAAAATAAATAAAACATAATCTTATAAAACAAATAATACACATCATTTTTTCGGGCATTAGTAAAATTACCCTCACTCGGTACTTCAAAACAGTCTCGAGCGTGTTAGACTGTTCCAAAGTTACTTTGTGTGGTTAATTCTTACTATGCCCTCACTGCTGTGCATTATTTGTATAATATAGACCAGCGAATACGCAGAAGTCCTTTGGTGCGCGCAATTGTCATTTAGTTACACAGGACAAAAACCTGGTGAGCTTTTTTTTCTGTTGGTTTACCGCGTCATATTTGAACAAACTTTGACCAAATTGACCAGAGTAGGAACAAAAAGATGTCTCGGCGAGAAACGGCGAAATGGCAGTAATGAGGCGGGAAATGGACGATGAAAGAGGGAAAGATACAGAGACAACGAGATATTGTTAGAAGAAAGTGGAATGGTAGAAGAAAAGAATGACCAAAAGAGAGGCAGTGGGAGTGATATGTTTTCAAAGGAAAAATATTTGTTCCTTTCACCAATAATATACGTTTTATTATTTACTCATTGTTTACTTTCTGGAAAAAAAACATTTGTTCATATATATACATAGACCTAACCTTATTTTATATATTTGCTATTATAAATATGGCTTATAGAATGTTTCTTCATATACTATAACCTTCATTATGGTAAATTAACAATTCGTGACTACTATTGGTCTAATCATTAGCTTTATAACCTTCTATGTATTTCACTAACGTTACTTTTGTGATATATCCGTCATGTTATGCATCTGGTGTTATATGATCAGTAACATTTGTATGTGTATACACAGAATATTGATATGTATCAATAATGTGTAATAGATAATATACCAAAACAATACAATACAATGCGTATACAATCAGTATTATTCTTGTTATCCTATCCATTCTACTGAACCTCATCAAATTATATGTATCTAAACGCTAAGAAATAATGATGTAATCGGGGTTCAGATTTTTTTTACAGACATGTATCGATCAGATATGATTATTTACGTCTGGGGACCGACCTTTAAACGTCACCATCCGAAAGACGTGACTCAGTTTCGAAACTGCATCCTCGGTTGAATCAGTTTGTAACTTCCACTTTTAGCTGGATTACAGGCGCACGCCACAACACCTAGTTGTCCATCCAACTACTCATATTTCAGAGAGGGTGCTGCTATTGTAGCAGAATTGTATCTTTATTTCTTTAACCCATACTTCGCAGCCGAATGAAGATGCCAACGACGATGAATGAGAGATAAGATGAGAGATAAGATCATACAGATTATGATAAATCTATTGCGATTCATCATCTTATTTCACCTTTGGACCCAATAGATTATTCTGGAATCTTCTTTTCTAAGCATGTGAACCCGCTTCAGGAGAAAATTTAAAAAGAAACACTTCATCATTTATTTCAATGTGTAACTAAAGATAAGATAGATGAAAGGAAACTTTTCACAGTGTTTTTTCTTCTTCTTTTTCCCCTTTTTTCCCCTTAAAGCTAATTTTGATAATATTTTACAAGTGGGACGGTAACACACACACACCACTCACACGCGCACGCACACCTAAACACATACACAATATCCCCGCTCTCTCTCTCCTTTCCTCCCTCTTCTATTAAACCATATCCCAGTCCAACTTCTATATAAGTATGGTACAATTTATTTTCTAGTCATACATTAGATACCTCCTTTCCTGTCTCGAAAAGTTGTCTGAAAGCAACAGAAACTGTTGAAATTCAATCTTTGATCAAAATGTCAATCGAAGTACTAAACAGAAATGTCATTGTAAGGATGATAACTGGTGATTTACATAACTATTTTAATTACGAATGATATAGCGATTATAAACCATATTAACATCTTGAGAAAGACAAAACGTCCTAGTATCGGACAACAGCAAGGGAGGTTTTCTCCATCTAAGTACTTTATGTGGGTTGTTATGGTTTATTATTAACGTACAAGGTTATTAAAAGAGATTCAATACATCAAATCTCTAAATACTGCTGAAACCAGAACATAATTTATAAACTTTCGATGGGCGTCGAAGACAGTATGTCTATAAAAGATATTTCATTTACTCTTTCATACAGTGAGAAAGGTGTATAGAGTATACACACTATTGATCATATGATAACACCATTAGGCCTACTTGACGTAAGTGTTGTTTTTAGATTACTGTGCTTTTTTCTCTGTGCATATAATTAAGTTGACTTTTCGATCTGTTGATCATCAGCAAGAATTGAACTGTGTGTTTGCTTTCTGGTTTAGCCGTGTAAACGTCTTTAGTGTGTGTTCGTTCTCAGTTTTGTCTAAACATATTGGTTGCTTGGATGTCGACTGGGACAATCCAAAACCAACATATTTCCATTCAATCTTTGCACTTTCACAAACAATGCCTCCCGTTCATCCAAGCTTGAACACATACCACACACAAATGATACCAAATGATATGCGATAAAACACACTTTCATAAGATGTATAATAATTTACTATTCATAGATGATTTTCTTGATATATAATATTCCATATTACTTATAAATGTCATGCTCATCACTTTGTAAACCAGAAAGCAACTGATCATATACATTCAATACCACATTTCCGGTCGGTTATATTGGGTATGTACTGTGTCAAACTTACTTCTAATTTACCTTGCCACGTTTACCAATGTATGTAGTACCTTTAGTATTGTTTCATGTTGATGACCAACTACATAACTCCATTTCCTCTCTCTTTTCCTCTCTACCTTTCTCACCCCCTCTATTTATCTGCCAATCCATCTGTTTTCGCGTGCTCTCTCTCTCTCTCTCTCTCTATCTACCTCTCTCCCTCGCTCCACTCCATTTGCCTTACTTTAGCGGCCTTCACTTACATCACACTAGATTATTTTGAACTTTCACCTTTAAATCTAATTGTACTACTAATTAATTGGTAGACTCACATGTCTTCCTTGGTATTTTACTCATGAATAATTCAAAATACATGTAGCATACTGTGTACTTGTACTTATAATGATTTTATACAGCGTAGATTTTTTATCATGTAAATACTTCTACATTTCAGCCACTGGGCTGTACTGCACATTTCTTAAATAAATAAACATTTATTATTATTATTATTATTATTATTATTATTATAAATGAAAAAGCTCAAATATTTAATTTACAGCTAACTCTACCCCAGTTTTGTAAATGCAACGACAACCTACCTACCGTGATTGCTAAGTTCTTTCCCTCTTCTTTAAAGTCCGTAAACAAATTCTATATCTTAACACTGGTAGCTTTAATAATGTTCTTCTGCCCTTGATTTATTCTATTTTTCAACAACATGATTTTTTAATTCGGTTCGAGTTACTCAATAATCCTAAACATATATCTCGCCATTCAATATCCCTTAATTCAACTATATCGAAGTGTTCAATAATAAATTGCCAAAACTGTTTGACATTCACACAATTAACAAAATAGGTATAAAATAGGTGTCTGGCACTCTAATGCACAATACAAAACACGCACTCACACTCACTCATACACACATACATACACCCACACGCGCGCACGCGTATCTGACTTTCCTATTACTTCTATCTCCGTCGTAAGTTTATATTTCGTGCGTATCAAAAGTTGTTCCTAACTGTGCACGATTCGGTCGTATCCTACACTGTCGCTCATAAAGGTGGAATATTTTAGTTTTATCCCAATTTATGGAATTATTTTAACAATTATTTAAAAATAATAGATCTAGATAATAGTATACATTCTCAGATTTTTGTTGAATAATAATTTGCCAATGTGTGTTTTGCGTGACTGCTAGAGCATGTGTATGCTATTATGCTAATCAACTAGGGGACCTATGCCCTTAAGTCATAAATGACAGTAATGAGGATAAATGCCCCACAAAAGGGCACTTATATAGCACATCAACACGGTTTTGATGCTGGGGCCTCACAGTTAAAACAAAACAGAAAATGCAATAAATTTTCAATAATTTATTGCATTTTACCCCGGTTCCCAACATAAACAAATCTTGTGTGTGCCCATGCCTTGAGCCATAATGCATGGCCGTCCTGAGGATTTGTTTTATGTTGGGGACCGGGGTAAAATGCAGTAAATTATTGAAAATTTATTGCATTTTCTGTTTTTATTTTATTTATGGAAACTGCCCCCTACCCTAGCCCCCGCTGCGTACAGTCATGGTTCAGTGACAAAACAATGGCCTCGTAACTGTGAGGCCATATATTTAAAGTTAATATTTTCTCAAAGCTTTACAACCTTACGAAATGAGGCTCATTAGTGTAGTGGAATCATTACAAATGACAGTTGCACATCACATATTCTTACCACATTATAGGTTCTCTATTTTGGTGTCACGTTTCATTGTCATATTCTTCTGACTATCATGAACATTAAAATGATAAAACTGCCATGCACATACATTTATGTTCTTATGAAAGTGAGTCTAGTGGGGTGGTTTATCATCTAAATATTCGAGACTTTGTTTTACCTGCGTATCACAAATAGATAAGACTAAAAGTGAGAGTATAATAAGGAGCCATCATTCTTCTTTTGGGGTGATCTGCCGTGTAGCGTAGCAGAGGAAGCAAGTTGCCCACTCTGCATCTTCATGAAAAAGGCTTGTTTTGCAGAATTTAAATCTGCATCTTTTGGTGTGCATGTTTGAGAGAAACGTTTAATATCTTTGTCGACATTAGAGTTTTACTTGTCCACTGAACTCTTGAATAATTTTCGCCAAATGAGGAAATGAGTTTAATAAAATTCTAAGATAAGTTTCTGTAATTGATGTCGCAGTATTTAAGCCAGGTATTCATGAAATAATTGATGAGAGCTGTGTGGAGACGATGGCGAATCATGGTGAGTGAGACGATGATCGGGTATGAAATCAGAGCAAGAGGCGGTAGTCATGTCACATGTGGCATGGTATTCGTGAATAAGTGGTGGAGCTGAAGAGGGATACGACGAGGAACATGGTGAGGAAGACGCCGTTGATGATAGAGGGGTCCAGGAGTTCAGGGATTGATTGACATACCTAAGACTCTGTTGCCCTTGTGAGCAGGGATTGTCACCAGGAAATTCTTCATAATTACTTTCGTTCAATTCTATCTTATCGCAAGTTACATCTTGAAAATCAAAATACTCGTCTCGGTCATTCTTGACATAGTTTAAATTCTTCATCTGGAAACTTGGATAGGCATAATCACCCAATGAATCAACACAGTCAAATATCTTTTCCTCGGCGTTTGGTGTCAAATTAACACCAGTATCATCCAAAGGACATCGACGTTTTGCCCTGAATGTTTTGACTTTGGAAGCTTCAATTGGGTTCCGATATAAGTTTCGTTTTAGAGTACTTACAGCAATCCAAGCAAAGACAAACAGGGCCACTGAACCACAGATACTGATGAGTACTATCAACAGCAAGGAACTTGCAGAAAAATCGGACAACACTGGTTTAGTAGGGG
The DNA here is from genome assembly GCA_035222895.1 of Strongylocentrotus droebachiensis. Classification (NCBI taxonomy): domain Eukaryota; kingdom Metazoa; phylum Echinodermata; class Echinoidea; order Camarodonta; family Strongylocentrotidae; genus Strongylocentrotus; species Strongylocentrotus droebachiensis. The sequence goes on along the minus strand of JAVYIG010014832.1, from coordinate 10,796 downwards.
CTATCTCAGAAGGGGACTTCATAACAGGATCATTGGTTGTGTCGTTATCAGGTGTTGTGTCAACAAAATTAACGAAAGTGCCCCAAACCCGAGTGATGTTGCCATTGAACAGGACATCGCATACCACCAGATTGAAGGAGTGATCACCATGGTAGGTAGATTGCATTGGCATAATCTCACCGCTGTTTGAGATTTGTCGTTTACCATCAATATACCACGTGAAAGCAGGTTCATTATTCCCTGTGAAGTTTGCACTGCATTTAAGAACATAATCATCCTTTGAATTCGAATGTAATTGGAGTGATACTTTAGTGTCTGCGTGTTCAGTCGAAGGCATTGCCCTCTGTGGAGTATCTGATTCAGATAATGGAGAATGGATTGTCAAGGTTGCATGAGCTTCTTTGGAGACGCCCGGGATGCACTCTACCTGGCAGTTTACATTGATCTCATTCTCTGGAACTGACGATTCATCGACAACAATGATGATAGTATCATTATTACCATGGCAACCAGAAACCATGGGTTGACACGCCCAGATGTAAGTGCAAGATTGATGATTGAGACCTATCGTATCGCACCAAAATTCGGCCTCATTCACAAGCCCAAAACTCAGGGAGTTGTGTCTTGGAATTATTCTAGGTTGTTGGACGACTTTAATAAGACCAATGACGCATGGTTCTGCCACGATTGTTGTCCCGGTAGTCGTTGCTTTACAGAACAAGATGAGTCCATCTAACAGTTGGTTCCACACCAGAGATGAGTTTATGTATCGATAGGTGGTGCCTGTGATAATAATGAAGACAAATTAATATATATTTAATTAGTATACGATGTCTCTACGCGCTACACAGAGGTTTTATCCCGGTCATCGGATTCAGGCTTTCTCTTCCAACATATGTCTACATTCTCCACTACTTGCGAAGGACACCAACCAGGCGCCATATTACAGACGCTCACAATGCTGAGCAAATTTCAGTGACTTTCGCACCCTACCCGGTACCCATTACATACCATTAAATAAAAGAGTTGCAATTGATCCTAATCGATCGAAAATCCTGTAATCGGCAATCGTAAGTTTGCAATCCATTATCTCTTATGTACAAAGTTGCGATTGATATCAATCGTAAATAAGGTGCAATTGATATTAACTCTTTATAATACATGGCCGAGGATGGATAGAAGCAATGTACAGTAGAAAGAATACCAGTGCTAAAGGACTAAAGTGATGGGAATCGAACCCACGACCTTCTCATCTCCAGACAAATGTTTAAGCCACTCAACTAAGACACGTCTCGGGATGCGTAAACTATCTATTTTAACTAATTTATAATAAATAGTTTTTTTGTTAAAGATATATGTTTGTTTTGATATGTTATATGTTTGTACAATTGTTAATGTTTGTATAATAACATTCATATGTTTTATACTGTAATTGTATTATTAAGGGCTTTTTTAAAGGCAGGTCCATTGGCTTTCAATGAAACAACCCTGTTGAAATAAATCATGAATAGATACAAAAAAATATACCTAGCGCGATATGTAAGTTGTCTCAGTTATGTATCATAATCATACGTAATTTGATTTACAATTACAAATTTGGAAACCAAAGGCATAATGATTGGAGCTAGAAGGACCTTAATTTATTTATTTTAACGCAGTGTTAACGCCCTTCTGGCTTTTAACAGACTATATCATACTAACCATCATCACCAAAGTCAAAATCAAGCTGTATCTTATCGTCTCTATCTCCCGGTAGAGTCTTCCATCTCACCGTGGGAGGGTCGGGGTTTCGTAACACTCTACACGATATGTCAACTGAAGGACCTTGCTGGAACAGGTGGATAACCTTCCCTTGACCGCCAGACTTGAAACACTCCGATTTCCTTTCAACCGTGCTCCGAGATATTACAGACTGAGCAAAGGTTACCAGATTCCCTCCTCGACCTGTATAGTGCACTTCACAAAAATACAACACCGTGATGAAATCCGGGCCTGGTTTTGATAGAGTCAGTGAAGATTCGAGTGTTCTAGATATAGTATCCTCGATTAATGTTATGTTGCTTTGAAGAGGACCGGAGCTGTATGGAGTACGACTCCACTGTATCGTATAGGAACGCGTATCGACATCATTGACAATGCACTGAAGGGTAACGTTTTCTCTATCAGAAACGACAGCGTTTGTTGGTGTTAAGACAACGTTCATTTCTCCAGAACTCTCTCTCGTCAATCCATGTAAATACACAGCTATTAGTAAGACAGGGATCCTCATCGAATCAAGTTTCCACATGGTGCCTTAATCATCAAGGTGTTATCCCAAACAACCAATAAGCTTGGACTAAACTGAGAACACGAACACACACTGAAGACGTTAACACAGCTAAACCAAAAAGCAAACACGCAGTTCAATTCTTGCTGATGATCAACAGATCAAAATATCAACTTAAATAAATGCAAATAGAGAATGCACAGTAATATGAAGACAAAGCACCTATGTCAACATGTATGTAGGCCTTATAGTGTTATTATATGAGTAATTTGTTCATACTCCATACACCTTTCTCACTGCATGAGAGAGAATATATTTTTTGTCGAGATACTGTCTTCATCTTCAATCGAAAGTAAATCACGTTGTGGTTTCAGCAGTGTTTATATAGATTCGTGAAATATTGAATCCATAACAACCAACATAAAGTACATAGCTGGGGAAAATTTCCCTTACTATTGTCGGAAACTAGAGAGTTTTGTCCTTCTCAAGCTTTTAATTTGGTTTATAAGTGCTATATAAATTGTTAAGATATTTCTGGTAATCACCACTTATTTCCCCCACAATGACATTTCCGTTCAGTAGTTCGATTTATATTTTGATTAAGGGTTAAATTACAACAGTTTCTGTCGCTTTCAGACAACCTTTCTAGATAGGAAAGGAGGTATATATCTCTGACTAGATAATTAATTTTACCATACGTATATAGAGCGTGGACTAGGAGTAGGACATAGATAGGTTACAAGAGAGAAAGAATTAGAGAGAGGGGGAGGGAATATTGTGTGTGTGTGTGTGTGTGTGTGTGTGTGTGTGTGCGTGTGTGTGTGTGTGTTTGTGTGAGGGAGGGGGATCTGGGAGTACCAGTAAAATAACCTCCAGCTTTTTAATTTTGTATATATAATATTTTCTTTTTGTTATTATAAGTGAATAATATGTACAATTGATTTATAACTTATGTTTATGTACTTTAAGTTTACTTTTTAATTTTTGCTCAGTTATATATACTGCATATGAGTTTTTGTTCAATTATGTTTATGTATAAGCAATCAATATTAAAAACATTTATTTATTTTATTCAATTGTATGTTTGTATTACACTATTGGTGGAAAAAAAAACCAAATTATTAAAATAAAAAAAGTGTATAGGTTTGTGAAAGGGAGAGTGAGAGAGAGAGAGAGAGATGGGAAGAAGAGGGAAAGAGTGAGTCACGGAAGTAACAAAAGTCAGACTGAGTAAATGGGTAGAATAATTATGTGAATTAAGAGAGAATTAAATAAATGAAGAAATGAATGTGTATGAACTACATGGGAAAAGAGGCAACAAAGAGAGAAGAAGAGGAATAAGCATACATCATCAAGAGAGAGAGAGAGATTAAATTAAAGTCCTGTTTAAATATATTAAGGTCTTTCTCTCAGTTTAATGTTAGATCTCATGGTTTAGCTGACCTTCCTACCTGTCCATGTCGAGGTGGGGTCATGGTTTTGATCCCGTTGCGGCCCACTGGTGGGATTTTAAGTTCTGTAAGGTGGGCTGGGAGGTCGGCCAAACGTATTTTATATAATAAAATTAAACAATAAACAAAATTCAAAAACGTGCCTGATCTTGCACCACACGGCTGGAACTAACCTAAAGTACTGAAACATGTTAACATTTTCTCAGAAATGTATGACCTTACGAATTGGGGCTAAGTAGTATAGTAAAAGCATTACAACTGCCAGCGATACAGCACAAATACCTAGCATACAACATCACAAAATACAATGCAATACAAAACAACGCAGTACAACACAATACAAAAACCATATTGTAAGATGTGATAAGTTTGGAACAGAGCGCACATTTATTTTAACGAGGTGAGAGAGAAAAGATGATTAGACAAACGTATAAATTAATACTGCAGCAGGTTGAGATAATTATACTGCGAGGGGTTGAGTGCAGAGCATCTGAGGGGTGCTAAGGGACCGCCTGTCTCCAATGTCTAACTTTTTTAACAGATCTCCTTCAACAGAAAATGTGTCTTGTCATAAATGTGTATGTTTGTCTTATAAGAGACCGACACCCTAAGTACATTACAGAAATTACATTTTCAGGCAAGTCCCAACTTGAATACAAGGGTCTTGCCTGGAAATGAGAAGATAAACGCCCGAATATCAAAAATTTACAATTTGGACTGGGCTGCCAACATGCCACTTCTTTTTTTTAGATATTAGTTTATTAGCTTGCATTGGGTGCCCAAAAATGTGTATACTTCCTTCAGCTTTTAACGTTAATGAAAATTTATATTTTATACAGATCTGTAATACAATAGCTATCAGGTAAGTTTCCAACATCTGTGTTCTCCACCCAGGTGTTGAATGGGTACCCGGCAGGATGCGACCGTCATTGTGGTCAAACAGTTTTGTGAGCGTCAAGTAACGCCTGGTTGGAATGCTCTCCAGGGAGTGGAGATTGAGCACACATTGTGTGCGGGCAAGCACTGAATCCAATGACCGGGGTAATAGTATATATGTAAAGCGGTTAGAGATCTTTGTATTAAGCGATATATATTAAAGCGGATTATAATTAATAACTTTCCCTTTCATTTCTATTTCTTCACTTTCTTCGTCTATTCTTATAATAATAAGGGTTTATAGACAATAAATCGATTTGAATCAATGGAACTGTACAATATGGTTACAAAGTAGTTACATGATATATTCATAAAGCGCTTAGAGACATTTGTATTAAGCGCTATATAAAAATTAAATATTATTATTATTATTATTATTATTATAGAGAATACACTTCATAAAATCATAATAATACAATAAACAGTATGCAATTGTAAATTATTCATGATTATTATACCAAGGAGCACATGTGAGTCTACCAATAAATTAGTAGTACGATTTTAGGTGTTTAGGTGAAGGTTCAAAATAGTATAGTGTGATATAGTGTGTATAGTATCGTTCTTAAATGTATAGTGTATTGTTCTTCAAGCTGAATCTGACACCGGCCTATGCCTGCATGATATTCGCTGTCTTCCTTCAATTGAAACTATCCGAATTCTCATAAGATTATTTATTTATCTATGTATGTACGAATCTATTTCCTCTTTCCCTTTCGTCTCATATCCTCTCTTGTGTTCTTGTATTTATAGTTTATTGTTCTATATTTAAAGGCGTATCCGATACAAGCTTTGGCTTTCAGGGTTCACTTCCTCTTCCTTGTGTTAAAAAGTTGATTCTCTTAAAGGCTAAAGTCCACTCCAAAAATAAATTGCTTTCTATAGATGCAATAAAACAGGAAAAACATAGCACAAAGGATTTTAGGAAAATTAGATCACTAATAAGGAAGTTATGATTTTTTTGTTTAAGTCTGAACAAATATGGAACAATGAAAATTACTACAGAAATTGCCAAATTGGTTATCAGTTTTTGACGTCATTGCCCCACTTTTTATCAATTGCTTTATATATTTTTATTCCATTTATTTCCCTTTTATCCCCAAGAACTTGATTTCCTCATGCATTTGCCAAGGTTATAAGATTTGTATCGTATTACATGCATAACATTTCACAATCTTTTATGAACTTTTAAAAATTGTTACTATTTTCGGAATACTGTATGTTCATATTTAAAAAAAATTACTCTATATTAGTGCATCCACACGGAAACATATTACTATCAATATAACTTGAATGCTGGTGCGAGGAAATAAGATTTTTAGGGGAAAAATTAAAAACTTATATTATCAATATAAAGAAAACAATAAGTGGATAGCGAGTAAATGACGTCACAGACTCATGAGTGATTTGCCAATTTGTCTTGTGATTTTCAAAGTTGTTCATGTCATTAAAAATTCATAACTTTCTTATTAGTTATCGGATTTTGCTCAAACTTGTTTGTATTGGTTTGTTTGATATTTTCCTTCTATTCAAAGTCATTTATTATTGCAGTGGACTTGCTCGTTAAGGTTGCTAATGTTAAACTAGATTCAATGTCTGAGCGTTGATATACGTTTTAGCCGTATTGACATTGTTGAGTTCTAGTCATGCAGCACATAAGAATTGGTGTATACTGTGAGGTTTTTCAATCATCAAAATGCTAAGAAATTGGTCCAGTCTTGCTAAAAGTCACTTGCAATTTACACAGAAATGTCTTTATGGGACTACACAAACATGGAGCATGAAAGATGTGGTCCTCGACTGTTAGCTGTTACTCGTCGTGTTTCTAAAAGGACGGCATTTGAAGAACAATCCTTTTCTAGAGACATTTATCAATGATAATCTTCCACACTAACATTTAAAAAAAGATAATGACAAAGCTAACAAAATAGCTTTCAAATAGGTTACTCACTTTCCAATTAAAATTTCATATAAATTGATAACCATTGAGACGTGCTCATACTACATATATATATAATTTCTATTTTGTATGTCTGTCTATATATTTTGTAAAATGTAGAACAAATAAAACTTGAAATGTTAATAGTTCACCTTTCCAAGAACTCGACCTTCTCTTTGAAAGGTCGATGATTTGATGGAGGCTATAAATAGTAGCCATATTGAAACAAAACAGGGTATGATATCCAGGCTTGGTACAGAGGCATTCTCAAATATCATCCAAGAGCATGATGGGGAGAACAACAGCGCTATCCACTACGCAGCATTAAGGATGACGTCATGATAGTTAAACTCTGTGTGAGTCTCAAAAAACACCTAGAAAATTGCTAATCATTTTATAAATCACCTATGAACAGTACATTTCTATACATCTTATGAAAGAGTGTTTTATCCCGAATCATTTAGTATCATTTTTGTGTGGTATGTTTTCAAGCTCGGATGAACAGGAGGCATTGTTTGCGAGAGTGCGAAAATCGGCTTGCGCCAAATTTGCTTATGTGATGTTTGAATAAAACAATTGGGATTTGGATATTAATTTGGTCATTGCAGATCTAAATAACAACCCTAACAAAATAAATCATGCCACACATATTAAATATCACACATCAACTAAAATTAGTGCGCGCGTGTGTGTGTGTGTATGTGACTTTGCTTCTGCAAGAAGCATATGCAATGCATCTCATTTGATACATTCAATTCATTTTCTCACTTTAGTCCCAACATATCACATACTGAAGGCATCACTTTGGCGCAAGTCGATTTTTGCACTCTCGCAAACAATGCCTCCTGTTTATCAAAGCGTGAACACATACATGTACCACACGCAATAGATGCCAAACGATTTGGGATAAAATGCTTTTCGTAAGGTGTATAATAATTTACTGTTCATAGCTGATTTTAAAAATAATTAGCAATTCTATAGGTGGAAACTTTTGTTTGACTCACACGGTATAGTGCTCTTTGTCAAGGTTCAAATTGCTTTAAACAAAATAAGATAACAGGTCTGTAGCAGTTCTTGAAAATGTCACCAAAATACTACATGTTGCACACACAAAAAAGTAAAATTGACACCTCTCACGGTTCCATATACATTAGCATTGCTAGAGATGCTAACAATCTTAAATTTTCTCCTGGTACATAAATCTAAGACACTGTACTTGTGCACATGAAAATGCTACACAATTATATTCGGAATCCTTTATACACATTTGTTTTAAATAAATTTTTAAAAACATATACATATGATGTAGAGTACCTTAAATACGAGATCTTTTCAATGGAAAGTTTAAGAGCTTACAAACATTTTCTTGTATTCGTATTGCTATTGATTGTAGGATGACTGTAAGACAGATGTATTTAACCTGTTAATATCACACCATGCTAATATTAATACCCGAGATATGAGAGGCATGACACCACTTCAACATTCCAGCGTGTGTAAATGACCGATCCCCTCACGTTTGGGAGGATTATAAAGCATCAACGAATTCAAATTCAAATTCAAATATTTATTCACTCAATATCAAAAAACAGACACATAGAATTGCGAATAAACGCATACATGTATAACAAATATAAAAAGATGGACATAGCAAAATCAGTAGATGACAACACAAATAACATAAATTGAGTGGGAATCAGATTAAAGATCTACTCAAAGATCTTGTGAATTCGACCCCTTAGAATAAAAATAAATTGCATTGTATACTGTTGCATGTACAACAACAGGAGGGAGAGAATACATATACAGCTACAGCTGGGTCAGAGAGAAACAAGAGAGCGAGATAGATAGAGAGAGAGAGAGAGAGATAGGGGAAGAGGAAGGAAAATTGAAGGAGAGAAAGGCAAGATGAGAAGTAAAGTTAATACATAGGATGAAATTAGACCCAAGCAGAATAATAGTACATACAAAATAAAAAATAGAAATAACAATTATAAAAAGAAAAAACTCATACAAACCAGGGATATAACAATTAACATTGGCATAAACAACAAACAACAGGTGACTCAATGTGGATAAGATTGTAAAAGCCTTTCTTTGTATTGTCTCTTGAAAACATTCAGAGAGCATGCAATGATATTGTACTATGGGGCAGATCCATGTATACAGTGAAAAACAAGTAACAGGTAACCAATGTACGGAAGACAGAACAGGATGAACGTGAAAAGTACGTCTGATAAAGGTAACAATACGGGCTGCTGAGTTGTGTAATTGTTGTAACCGTAAAAGTTGGGATTGTGGCTGCTGAAACGAAAGTGCATTACCAAAGTCAAGTCGAGACGATATGTGGACATGGACTAATTTTCTATGGCCGAGCGGGTTAAATACCTGCGGATGTTGCCTAAGTTTTGTAATTGATAACTGACAGATTTACAAACAGCTGGGATCTGAACAGACATGGTTGACGAAGCACAGGTTGACGAAATAAAGAATAACGAAACAAAGAATGACGAAATAAAGGTTGACGAAATAAAGATTGACGAAATAATGGTTGACGAAATAAAGAGTTATGAAATAGAGTTTGACGAAATAAAGGTTGACGAAAACAAGTTTAACACTATAAAGAATGACGAAATAATGGTTGACGAAATAAAGAGTTATGAAATAGAGTTTGACGAAATAAAGGTTGACGAAAACAAGTTTAACACTATAAAGAATGACGAAATAAAGGTTGCCGAACAACATGACGAAATAACGGTTGACGAAATAAAGAATGACGAAATAAGGGTTGACAAAATGAAGGTTGACGAAATAAAGGTTGAAGAAATAAAGGTTGCAGAAATAAAGGTTGACGAAATAAGGAATGACGAAATGAAGGTTTAAGAAATAAAGGTTGCAGAAATAAAGGTTGACGAAATAAGGAATGACGAAATGAAGGTTTAAGAAATAAAGGTTGACGAAATAAGGAATGACGAAATAAAGGATGACGAAATAAAGGTTGACAAAATAAAGGTTGACGAAATAAAGGTTGACGAAATAAAGGTTGAAGAATTAAAGGTTGACCAAATAAGTTTGGCGTAATAAAAAATGACGAAATAATGGTTGCGTAATAAAGTTTGATGTTGAAGACGGAATAACGTATGACGCAATAAAGGTTGACAAAATAAAGAATTACGAAAAGACCGTGATATCATCATGAATTGCACAAATGAAAACCAAGAGTCCCTCCTACATGTCGCGTGTTTCCACGGATATTTTGTTCTGGTTGAAACAATGATAAACCACGGCGACATGCATACACCTCTAGATTTAGCATGCATTGGAAATTATGGAGACATAGCGCGTTGTCTCATTGAACAGTACGTTAAAATAATCCTAATCTAGTCTTCGGCCTAATAGTTCAGGATTAGCTGTCTTCACTTTGCACTCTGCCTGTCACCCGTTAGCAGTAATTGTGTTGCCACTAGATACTGTATATTAGGTCTGCACATTCATCTGTACCACTTCCATTGCCCGAGAGTATTCGTATCAAAATTTGCACCATTAAGGTACATGCAGTTTGTAAAATATGGTGTTGGCATTTGTTTAAGCCACTTCCATTTCAGACAATCTTTCATCAGTCCCTTTATCGGGAATATACATGTATATATTTAGGTGCGACCATTTATAATGACGGATAAAGCTTTATACTATACAGTTGGAACTCATTGCAATCTTTTAAATAATTGAGAATATAATTAATCTAACCAATGATTATTGAGAAAATTTTAAAATTCTCTACTCGATTTTCAGTGGTGGTGATATGAAATAGAGGACAGCTATGATGACACTGCTCCAGTTCGGTACGACAGGGGGTCTTTCACACATGGCGAAATATATCACCACCTGGTCTGCTAAAAAAATAAGGCTTATGCATTCTAAATGGTATCATAATAGCCTGGTCGCTAAAATGAATCAAGAAAAATATCATTCATCCAGTTAGGAAACTTTATTCATTTATGGAAAATATAATTTATTCAACCAGAGAAAAATATGATTCATTCAATTAGAGAAGCTATTCGATTACTTTTCAGAATGGATGTGTACATCAGATATACATGACAAAGTCGTAAAAGTTTGAAAATGAGTCGACAGATGTTATGAATTTCGTCAAATATGGGAGGTGACACGTATCATCAGATGCAATTCTGCAAATAATTTTATAATA